>NJDC01020541.1:47441-65313 GCA_002245475.1 Calephelis virginiensis | reverse complement strand
ATTCGTGAAAGCTTTATTTGTGATGTAATTGTAAAAACTATAACAGCTGGACTTTTCCTTCCAATAAATCTCTGTTACTAAGTACATAAAACGGAGAAAAATAACAAAAGATCCCCGGGTCGAGCAATAAAAAAATATCTTTTAAATTTTTCAATTTTGCAATAAAATGTGCCCGGTTGGTGATTGGCTTGCCACCTATATCACACTGTGGGACTATAGTGCCTTCGGCTAGTGGGTGCCTTTGTTGTGCCTTAAAATATTCAAATTTAGTTTATACAGGCTGTTACTGATAACTTTTCTGATTAAATTGAGAAGCAATCAAAAGAATTTTAACCTTCTAAAGAATCGTGCGTAATTTGTGAATCGTGTTTTAAAAATAATAATAATAAAGCGTACTTCGAAGGTAGTTCCATTACCAACAAGTCTGAATCTGATGATGGAACCCTACAGCAATGGAGTAAAATACTTAAATTTTGTGTACCTAGACAACTTATTAATTTAAAGCAAAGTTGGTTTTTTGCAATTTTACTACGTTTAAATGATTAAACCTTAAAAATAAGTTGTGTTTCCTCCGTGTTGGTCCGGGCTCGCCTTTTACGAGCTGCCTGGCAAGGAAGGCAGATGGTCTATTCTACAAAGGAGCCCGGACCAACACGGGGAATACTTGTAACAAGTAACCAATTTACTTTGAATCTACATTTTTAGCATAAGATAGATAACAAGCACATGGATGTCCTGGTGGTAAGATACACCATAGATGTTTTGGGTTTGGCTCCCCAGACAACAGTATCACACATACAGCGGCAGAAGTAAGGAAGGCGGTAGATCTCTACCTGGGCAAGATTCAGCTAACTGCTACCAGTGGTCTAGGTGGTGAAGATCCATTTAGCCTTCGTTCGCCTTTTTTGGAGTTTACTGGCAGAAAGGTAAATAATCTAAGATTTTAATTCGGTCATGTGGAAAGAATGATGACAGATGAAAGATTGACAAAGCAGATACACAATGCGAATGTGGATAGATGTACCCGGGGAGACCAAGGTTGACATTCTACGATCAGATCACTCGGATATTATTCGAGGGTGGTATCAAGAGTCTCCGAAACTAGCGTGTTTGTATGAAAAGGGTAATGAATGTGAAGGAAGCTAGACAGGTTTGTCAGGATCGTGAGGTCTGGCACTCGATACTCTTTGCTATACCGTAAGAAACTTGGTGTGAAGATATGTATGTATTTTAATATGTGTGAATACAACGGAAATCCACCAAGTGCCGATAATGCAGAGTATAAATCCTGTTTCAGTATACATATTTTACTGTACGTTTATATGCTTTTGATTTCCCTGGACATTTTTTGGCTTCACTCGTGCGACGTACGTAGGTAACATATTATTTTTCACAAAATATTTTTATGCATTTAAAGCAAACTTTTGCCTTTTAATAGTGATTGGTTTTGGTATTTTTTTGTTGTACATTCCCATGTTCGTCACGATCTGTTCTGAAGACAAGTAACCACATTTCTACCAAGCAGCCAAGTAAGTTAGTTTTTAACTACGACTATGTAAGACTACCTGCTAAAGATTGCTGCATCGAAACTTCACTTATTCCGGATATAACGTCAGTAAGATAATAATATTTACTTATTAATGAACAGGAAAAAGATGTCTTTAAGTTGAAAATACAATAATCTTTTACCTTAAATTTGTATCTTCAGAAAATCCCCCTTTTTCTAATTTCTTAACAAATATTACACTCGTTACTTACTCTAGATGTGCTAGTAACTCAGTAGTTTGCTTCCAGCTTCGTATTTCCATTGTTATTCAAAATCTTTTGTGTTTCATTATTTTTCGTATATACAATGACATATCTACTAATCTCTATTATTTTTCTTATACATTTATTACACATAAATTTTATTTGCCTATGTATATATTTGTTTTTTGTACACGCTGTTTTCCATTTTATTATAACATTCATTTTTAAGGTTGGTTCAAGGAAATTTCTTTAGATAGAGATAAGCTTGCCTTTAATGCATTGATGTTTGTCATTATGTTTTTTAATAATAATTTTCTATACAAAGAGAATTAAATAAACGGAAATTCTACGATTATTTTGAACATTCGTAAATACAGTTTTATATCAATGACTTACAATTTTTGCAATAAAGATTAGATTGAGAGTAAAGGTATAGGAGGTAAGACCCTCATGCACGAATCTTGAGCTGGATATTACATCTCGTAAATTAGAAGACGTGGCAGGAACATTCCCCGCGCCTCGTTTGCCTCAGACAGCAATTGTCCCAATATTACACGCTCGTAAATTCTCGCGATGTGTTCTCTGTGAAAATTTCAACGAATCCAAAACGAATGACTGAACTGGTAATGCGCACACATTTATTTCGTCTTTTATATTCTTTTACACAATTTGCGCTCCAGGGCCCATTACTTCACTTGTTTCTCTTTTGTTTCGTGTCCGTGTGAATGAAGAGATCGTTGTGTGCGAACTTATTTGCGATCTGATATTTGAATATTTTAACATTTCACTCGGATATGCGTCTCTGTGTCCTTTATATGTTAACGTTGTGTTGAGAAAAATGGACCATTTTTACCTGAGTGGTCGAGTGGTATCATGTTTGCTTTAACTTTATAAGATCCCAGGTTTGATTACCTAGTATAGGTAGGTGTAGGCGACTAAAGGTGTGGTTTTTCAATTCTATTAAAAACAGTGTTGACCCGTATTGAGTAACTGCCCGATTGGCGATATATTGTCTATCATATAGACCCATCACGTTGAGGGACTTAAGTTAATATAATTAATTACCTTCAGCTAATTCTGAGTACCCTGGTTGCATCTCTGTCAATATCTTTCAGGATAAAAGCCTGAAGATACTTTATTTTAAAGAGCAGTTTAAGATTTTGTTTGGCAAGTTTTAAAGTTGTGATCTTATGTCCATACTTCCATACTGAAAACCGCTTTACCGATTTTGCTAGATCTTGATATGAAAATCTATTCTTCTATTCATACTCATATATAATATTAGACTAATAAATCGGTATTTTTGTCACTCTGTCTATCTTACGGTTTTACAACCTAACCACCTGACTGAATTTGATGATATTGTATAAGTATCAAGTTAAATACCCGAGTACAAACATGTACTTTTTTCAAAAATAATTTAAAAGTCTTATAATCGGGGACGAATTTTTTATGAAAATCTTTTCTGCACTGACAAAGCGTACGAAATAGCTAGTAAATTAAAAAAAGAAATATCTTTCTGTCTATCTATTACGCTTTTATAGTTCAAGTTCAAGGACCGATTTCAATTAAATTTAATACGCACATAGTTGAACACTCAAATTAGGGGGTTAAAGAAAGTACAAACTTAGCATGCAAATCTATTCTAGGCTTACAAAGTTGCAACTATTGTAACAAAAAAAAGTACTAAAGTGAACGAAATAAGTATAAAACGCAGATAATCCTTTTTTTTTTGAATGACTAATTTGTTGCTAATCTTACGATTTTTTACAACTTCACCGAACTTTGTGGGCCGAGCAGAGTGCTCAGCCCGAGACATCAATCATTATTTAGATGGATTGGGCTGTTACCTACAACGCCAGCACCAAGGGCTGTCTCCCGACTCGACCTCGACCTCGACTTGGTGCTGCGTTCTGGTTACTGGGTGGACTTGGTGGAGGAGTATTTGCGGCTCGTCGCTCGGCGTTAGGCGCCGGGCGCAAGAGAGGTCTTCGTCGCCGAGACCGGCAGCGACGGTGTAGTGTTGTGTTAAGGTGATGTGAGATTGTCGTGTTCCGGTTAGGAGTTGGGAGAATAGCGTTTGCCGCGGTTATTGGGTCCGGGGGATCCGATAACACGTGGCGAGGTCTTCTATGATCGGGGGGAACAGCAGATAATCCACGGAAACGTAACAACTGGTATTGTAAAACGATATATTTCAATTAACAAAATTGAAACGTATTATGAATTAGGTTCCAGAACATATCTGCAAAGCAATTCGATTGGAATCAAACTGAACGACAGTCATAATTACGGCGTGGAAGTTAAAAGTTCCTCCACCAAGACAGGTTAACCATTAATAGCTTCGAGTAATTTACCTTTACTTGCAATAGTACAGTCAATCGATAGCAAAAATACGTTTTAGAGAAAGCTTTGAATAAAGGCTGATGTTAAACTGGGCAAATAAATAATAAAAGCGAAAACAAATGAGACTATTATGATAATGTTTAGTAAACTTTTTTTTTTATTTCGGAACATTGTAGCAATAATTTTCACAAACATATACAAAATATATTATAGTTAATTGTAATATAAGTAATAAGTATATGTTTTCACGCAAAAACTTCTGAACGGATTTAGCTAAATTTTGTGCAATAATAGCTACTATACTAATTAAAAAATAACCTTTTTTATATTTTTGATTAATTAAAAAAAATTTAAACTATTGTTTATTTTTAGATTTTTTACTATAACGACGACAAGTACATAGTCACGAATAAACTGCTTTTTTAGTACATCACCTATATGAAAATGAATACCCCTTGAATACCCCTTGGACAAATTACACAAATTGAATCTAACCCCAAATTAAGCAAGTTATATGCTTGTGTTATGTATGTCAGTCAACGATACTAATACATAGAAATACTTAAATAGATACCAGAATAAATTTAATAAACACCCAGACCCGGAAATGCAGACATCTAAATGTTCATCACACATGTGCCTGCCCCCGTCGGGAATCGAACCAGAGCTTCGCGGTTAGGCGATGTAGTTAGGCGTGTACGCTAGCCACTCGACCAACGAGGCGGTCAAAATCAGTCAAAATTTGATTGTATCTAATAAAGACTTTCCCCCAGGTAAAAGTATTCTAAATGTTGAGCCGGGCTGTAAGCTATTATTGCACAAAATTTAGCTAAATCCGTTCAGAAGTTTTTGCGTGAAAACCTATACTTATTACTTATATTACAATTAACTATAATGTATTTTGTATATGTTTGTGAAAATTATTGCTACGTTCAAAACCATTATTGTAAATAAAATATTTCATGTATGTATTTAGTTTTATTATTATTTTATCGTACGATATCTGTACAGATTGTTATTTTTGGCGAAGAAATAGTCCTTTGTGTAACCGGTGATCGGCTAATTAATTAAGCGTCAAAAACGTAGTCCTTTACTTGTAAAACACTACAATTAGATGTTTGGAGTCACTACAGTTACTTGAAAATGTTTGTCTCTAAATTTGTGTCATTTATTTTCGATCACGCTTAAACTTTAGTTTTAATTTTAGTTTGCATTTTAATTTTAGAACCTTTCTCGTGCTTAGCTTAAACTTATAATTTTTTTTAGATTTTTTTTTTATCGCGGACTGGAAATCATACATTTTTTCTTTGTATTTGTATACGTATGAGCGAGGTGGGGGTGGGGGTGTAAACTAACATTTTCAAATGGACTTTTATATAACATTGAGATACTATAAGCAAAATTCAAGGCCATACGGTGATCAATTTTTAATATAACATTACTGTTCGCCTGCTCTCTATAACAAAATTGTTCATCATAATATTTTTAATTTTGACTCGAAATTGCCTGGACTATAACGGCGAGGGTAAAAATAGCTGATTCATGGAGAATTTGTAAATTGCTATCCATTGTCGATGAAATAGTTTGAAGGCCTCTTGGAAATATTTAGTTCTTTTGTTGGTTGTTATAAGGATTAGGGTTTTTGTATGCCTAACGGGAAATTAAACCGACCCCAAACTATTTACGGGAAAAATACTGTCAATTATTATATAAAAGTTTTTTGTACACTTAAGTATCAAGCAAATTTATTTGCTTCTTTACCATAATCGCCTCTGGGCTCTGGTATTGCCAATGACTATACGAGGTTTCAATTACCGGGTCGGGTCACTCACCTTTTTTATTTTGAGACAAAAACTAGACTTTATATATGCCCGGTTTGCGATAGGTTTACCACCTATCACATTGTGGGATTAAGTGTCTTCGGTTATTTGTAGTTGTCATAGTTGTACCTTTGCCTACCTCTTCGGGGATACAGAAGTGATTGCACTACTACTTTGTCCTTTAAAATTAACACGTTAGATGCGAGAGTTGATGTAATGATGGCAGATGTAAGGCGGTAGTATCAAATCTCTTCCACCTAATCTCTACTACATAATCATATCAAGGTGATAGTGATAAAACTAGCGCTTGCCTTTAACGAGCTAAATTTTAGGCAAGCATTTGGTTTTATTTAGTGGGACCCGAAACCAACAACAGGAGTAGGTAATCAACCAAAAATTATACTACGAGTATTATCCTATTAATATTATAAATGCGTAATTTTTGTATGTTTGTTACTCTTTCACGCAAAAACTGCTGAACCGATATTCATGAAATTTGGCACACACGTAGAGGGTAACTTGGATTGACTAGTGGGATAGTTTTTATCCCGAAAAATGTTCCTGTGTGACCATTAACACGCGGGCAACGTCGTGGGCAATAGCTAGACTGTTTATAAATTCGTACGAGTAGCATTAATTGAAGTACGGATTGCATTTCCATTTCCATTACCATTTTAGAGAAAAATACAATGACTTTTGCTTTATCCGGAAAAGCACTTTAACTCTATTAACATGTTTATACTGAATTTGGCGAGTATTTTTCATTTGTAAACGGTTATAAAAAGGTCGAGAACTTTAAAATTATGAATGTATGTTTTTTCTACCCTGACAAGAGAGTTGCTTTAAGTTTGACATGTCTCTGTGTATGTATATGTTTGTTTGTGGTATCATAATACCCGAACGAGTGAACCGATTTCAAAGCGTATTATTTGAAAGCTAATGTGATCGAGATGTTTCTTACAGGACGGGTTGGACAGGTTTTGACGGGAGTTACGTATTTCAAATTTTTAATTTTACGACTAATTGTATGACTATGTATTTTTTTACGAGAATATTCTATTGCATCAGGCGTTACATTGCGGAAATCCATTATAACAGATGTAAAATAAGCCTTTATTTTGCTAATTCCGCGTAAGCAGTGTAAATGTTGTGGAAAAAATTCCTACAAACGACACAGAATGTGACAAGCCTAACTGACGTTCCCACCACCCACCTCCATGACCAGAACACGAATGAAGGAAGACCTCGAAAACAATATAAATTGTCACGTTCTTTACATCAACCCTACCTAAAGTTCCCACCTCCGCGACCAGATCACAAATAGAGTCCGAACACGGGAAACGAAACCACTAGTCACGTCCTTCGCCAACTTTGTCGAAGAACTCACCATAAAGAACACCAAATCGCATTCGACGTACTTTTCGCCTCGACACCGAGGCATTCTCAGGAAATCGACCGCACCGTACAAACGACGACACACGAGTGACTTGCTGCCGCCTCGATTGCGCCTTATATAGAGCAAAGCCCCAATGTCAATTACTCGTAACCGCTTCACGAATCGATTGTAGAATTCTGTGCGACTCGATTGCTGCTAAAAATTCGTAATAATGGGGAATTCGATATATTTATTTGTTCATCCAACAATGTTCTGAACACATTATTGTGTTTTATGATTTCTAATTGTTCCAAAACATTTAGTCTTATTCCTTTTTCACAAGTATGAATCATTTCGAAAGAGTGATCACTAGCCAAATTGTGACCAGTTTCCAAAAAATGTTTTCCAAGATGGGATTTATCGAAATGTTTGTTTCTGAACGCTGTTATGTGTTCTTTGTAACGCGTTCGAAAACTCCGACCTGTTTGACCTATGTATGTTCCGTTACATTCAGAACACTGAAGCCTATAAATACCTGACTTATCTTTATAGTCTAACTAGCTGTCCCGGCGAACTTCGTTCCACCCGTTCAGTTTGTATGAGAAAAATGAAAATTTTGTTTTTCCTAGTTTTCTTGCAGTGTTTCCCTGTTTATTATATTTTAAACCTTCCCTGGCCTTGAATAAATAATTAAAAACCAAAATTAGCCAAATCCATTCAGCGGTTTTCGAGTTTTAGCGAGACTAACGAACAGCAATTGATTTTTATATATATAGATTTGTCCTTACCATTACAAATTTTTCTTAACGGATTACGTGTTTTAAAAGCAACGTGTATATGATTGGACTTTAGAGAGCGTTTAATTTGTTCAAACGGGTCTCCTGATAGTAACAGACAACCATGATCTAAAGAAATAAGAGACGTTTTCAGTTGCGTCCATGTCCTGTAACCGTGGTGTTAGGCTCAGGTAAGTTTGCTGCATAGTACTCTGCCACCAATTGAAGAGTTGAGTTCGAGCATGGTTTAACTAATTTTTTGTCAAAAATTAGTTATTGATATCTTGGATTCAGAAATAAATAATCTATCTAATGCCCTTTTCAAAATTACAAGAATCGCATTATATCTCGAGATATTCATTCTTGAAACGGTTTAACTGACACAGATGTCGAGGTCGCTAGTACCAAAAATATTAAATATTAATTAAACCTACATAAAATATCATAATTATCTCAGTTCTAATATAAAAATGGATTATATCGCCAAAAACTCTTTTAACTTTTAACAAGCGCCGTATTTGTGGTGATTTTATTTAGTTGAATTGAAAATAATGCTACCAATGTTTAAAATGTCATTTGCGTCAAACAACGTATTTGTTAGTTAAACCATTCTCGAACTGAACCCTTCGATTTACATCTTTGCTCGCCTCTTACGAGCTGCCAGGCAAGACAGCAGATGGTTTATTCTACAAAGAGGACCCGGACCAACTAAAGATACAGGTGCAAGAAAGTTTATGCATCATTACTTGTTACTCAAAAACTACTAAGTAATATTTTTTATTATTTATATGGGATACTCACTATCTATTTTTATTTTATTAATCGATATTTTGGCATAGTTGCATAGTCCCGTATAAATATTTTTTTTTTATAATACGGACTGATTTAAGTTTAAAATCATAAAAGTAGTTAGATCTGTATAATTTTTTACGGGATCTTTTTGGAATCCTAATAGATAAAAGAGTTATTAAATCACTCTCACACACTGCTTTTAAATTATTCCATATCATAACATGTTCATGCCAAATTCTCCCTTGCTTTATGACGTCATAATATGTTAACTAAGTCGAATTACATTGCTCTTACAGTTTGACAATTAGCATTGCTGACTTGGTAATAGTTTAAATGCAGTTAGTCTAGCAATATATGAAGTTACAGCCACTGCAAGCCACATCTCACTAACTTAGTAAGCTTCAATAACTTGTTAGATAATTTGCCGGTTACTGAACATTTGGATAGACGAAATACAAACAGAATAATAAGTGAACTACGTACAACTATATCTAAGGCCTGCCACATATATCTGGAATTTAGTTACTGAAAAAAAATCGAACGCAACTAATCTATGTGGGGCAGCCACACGTCAAATTTTTTTTCGTACATAATTTGAGAGGATTTGAATGAGCAGCCATTGAATTCCTTGAATTCCTTACTATCAGGAAATCCGTCTGCTTGTTTGCCTTCCAATGTCGAAAAAAAACGACCAATGAGGCGGTCACGATATAAATATATTATACGTGACAAAAAATGTCTTTGAAATCCTATATCTGATGACCACTTCTGTTCAGTCTATGGATATGAAACTTGATATTCTAGCGCAATATCCGAGGGTGAAATTCGGCAATTCAGCTAAACGCTCATTTTTTTCACTCTAAAATGTCTGAATCAATTTCTCAGAAATGAAAATTCATACATCACATCTTTCTTTAATTAATTTAGTAATTAATTTACATTTGCTTTAAATTAAGGTACCTTGTTAAGTACTTACGTATTATTTCAAATTGGAGGCAGAGTAATACACTTATTTTTGACTTGTTTTCTTTTATTGTCATTGTAATACGTTCACTTTGAATTGACATAATCCCAATCTTATAATACGAATATCTTTTCCATCTCTCTCTCTCTCTCTCTCTCTCTCTCTCTACCCCAGTGGTATCGTTTCATCACTAGGTAGGTGCACCGCTGTCCTGTGGGCAGGATGTCATACCAATTGTGTAAATCTACCGGCTATATTGTCATTATGGCAGGAATTGATAAGGCGTTGAAATCCCACGCGGACAAGTTCCGACATGTCGCTCTATCACCAGTGGTCATGCTGCTGATGACCGATTTGATCTTTGTCTATCTCTTAAGAGCTCTCTATCAGATAACAGATGGTCTATTACCCGGACCAACACGAGAAATAAAATAGAAAAAATCAGTACCTAATCCAATCGTTCCAATATCGTTACTTATAGTCTGAGCAAAATATTTAATGGAGATTTGTAACAAAAGGCAAAAAATAAATAGATTTACTATTCAAATACAAAATTGTTAATATAAAAAGTATTTTAACAATTCTCTATTTGAATATAGTTCTTGAGCATAGAAGCAAATTGCAAAAAATAAATATTACAATTCAAGTGCTCGGTAACAACTCCAGAGAGTGAGTACTGAACATCCCAGAAGCGCAAAGCTTTCGTTGCCGCTGAAACCTCTGTATTTGCAGATTTGATTGCGTGGCCAGCACCCGCCTCTGTTTAGTCACGACCTTTGTAATTGAATAAATCGCGCCTCTGGAAGATTCTTTTATGTTCAAATGGAAAAATTAATACGAATAGAACCTTGAATATATATTCTTAATACAAGTTTTCTTCAAAATAATTGTACTGAAACGGACAACGATAATTTGTAACAGGTTTCTTTAAATGGTAGCTTCGATCTTTTTTTAAATTTAAGTACGTAAATAAATTCTAAAATCGACCTCAATTTCAACATTATGTCGTCTTAAATAAACATTTTACAATTTCTGTAAATTTCCTTGGGATTTTATCAGATCCTGACTGTGTGACAACACTTTGTAAGTACTCTCTTTCAAGTCAAATAGGGATTTTTAAAAGTTTATAAATAATTTTACGTTACAGAAATAATATATGTTGGCTTATTGGTGGGCATTCGTATTATTAACAATCCAAAACAAACTTTTGATATAAACAAGCCTTAAAATCAATCTGGACTTATGGTATTCAGTTATAGGGATGTACCTACCAAGAAGACCAGTATACAGTGTATACAAAGGTTTCAAAATAAAGTGCTCAGGGATGTTGCAAATGGGCCCTAGTACATAAGAAATGGTGACCTCAAAGTGGAGTTTGTAAGTGACGTTATGAAAAAAATGCAGACGCTATTCATCATAAACTTCACCATCATGTGAACATCGAGGCAATCCAGCTCCTAGATATCACAGATAAAACGAGAAGGCTGAAAAGGACAAGCATAAACTAGTGTAGTGTTGTGTTGTTATCTAGTGTTAAATTTAAGTGATAGTGTTTTAAGTTCAAAGTACTAATGGAACTTAGTGTTAGAGACACTTAGTGCCACTTGCACGTTCCTGGGTTAACTATTTAACACTGAGCTAGCGCCTAACTAGGGTTAAACCACCTTATATTTGACAGTTTAGCTCAATATTAAATGTAACCCGGAAATGTACAAGGGGCCCTAAGTAAAATAAAAATAACTACATCATATAATCCAATAATAATACATAAGTCAATTTAATACTTACTTGTAATGTAATTATTAGTTTAAGGCTTGGCACCGACTTCAAACCTATTAGTAAATGGCACATATAAATAAAATAAATATCTTTACGCCTATATGTCCGAAGACGTAGGCAGAGGCACAACCAGGGCACCAACGAGTAGCCGAAGACACTAAGTCCCACAATGTGATAGGTGGCAAGCCTATCACCAACTGGGCACATATCCAATCATGGGCAACATTTTTATTACAAAATTGGAAAAACCAAATTTTCTTTTCGAACCCGGTACCTCATGCAGTCTAGTTCAACACCTGAACCGCTAGACCACAGAGGCGATAGAGAGGATATATAAATAAAATAGGTATCATATAATTAATATTAAATCTATATTACTTTTAATTTTTAGTTTTGAAGTCGGTTTTCATTAACGTAGTTATTTTTATTTAATAGTTTTTAGTTTATTGCTGATATGAATTAATTTAATTAAAATAAATATCGGGATAGGTGAAAGTAGATAAAAATGCTTATAAAATAAAAACTAATGGGCCTACCTAAATCAAATTTTTGTGGAACTAATTAAAATTATTCCGTATCAAACAAAAAGAGAATTACGTAAATTGGTTTCGAAACCTCGGAGAAACCGGTGAACATACATATAAAAAGTAGACCGCCCGAATTGAGAAGCTCCTCGTTTTCTTGAACTCGGTTAAAAAATTATTGGAATTAATACTTAGAGACTGTAGCTTAGAAGGTTAAGTGAAGTGAGAATTATTAGTCTATATACTAGATTGTAATGTTGAAGTAGACGCTCAGTGGGGCTTCTTAGGGAGAAAAAAAAATCGTCTCTCTTTGTGTGTGTTTCTGATTACTTTGTTTATATCATTCTGCATTAAGATTTGAATATCTATTGAAAAATATTATTACTCATCAGAACCAATAGAAGTTATACCTAAAGCAATAACAAAGATTCTTATAGTACTACTATTTAAATTATGCGCTTCGACTTTAAACTTTTTACACTTTAAACTTTTATTTTTAAATTGGCTGACCTAATCTAAATTTAAGCGAAATGATTAATTATGTAATAACAACTCTATATATATATCTTTAAAATACATTCGGATTTTCAAAGCTTGACGTATATAGCCGAAGCGAATAATTTGAATATTTGGTAATTTGAATTAATTTGGTAAAAAATTCACGCCGCCTAGAGACACCAAAAGGCAATCTGAGGCCGGAATGTTAAGCCACAGCAAAAGTAAGTTTACGGGCTACCTTACCCTTGGAACCGGAACACATCAACGGCAAGCACGGACGCTATGGCGACAGGAAAAGGTAAGGCGGTGATACCAATCTGGGTGAGTTTCTACGAAACTATACCACATAGGATGTCATAATGTTAATGACTATAAACCTATGCTCGCGTTTTATGAGCAGCCTGGTAGGAAGGCAGATGGTCTATCATTATGGTTTACTAACAGTAATAGACATCGCTCCATTATAACTATTAGTTCGAAGTACGTACCTTTGGCTCAAAGCTGCACATACTGTATAAACACCCTATACAAATTGATGTTATGCACTGACAATGACATGTATAATCAATAGTTCCTGAATATTGTTAGGAACATGCAAATGGCTGTCTATTCAAACCATCCTTTGGCCGGACTTGCAATTACCTACTGATGATCGTAAATTTCAGCTTGTTCTAATATCTACGATTAATCGTTCAATATGAATACTACAGCACAACTGTACAGTACAGTACAACAGTTACAACTGTAATTAATAAATTTTAGTAGTAGTTCATGATTGTAATTACAAAAGTGTATCTTAAATCGACAAAATCATAACCTCAATGCGACCCTTTTTTAATGTTAGACTATGCATCTGTGGGCACGGAAATACCCACTCCAAGAAGGTCAAGTAGCAAAACGTAGTTCGGAAGTTCTGCCTAACTACCTTCTCTCGAAATATTTTGTCATTTTTTTAAGGTTATGACTTGGATTTGTATCCAATTGTAATTTGTAGATAAATCAATTTCTCAGGCTTCAGTTCGTATTATAAGTCTCCAATTACAATTACATACCTCATATTTTAGGCTTTATTGATATCTAGAAACCCGTAGTTTCAACAATCACTTATGTCTGGTGATAATAAAAATTCGTAAGATACTGCCTCAAGTCTCGGAAAGCTAAGTTTTGATATGTGAGCTAGTGTAAGTAGATAAACAACAACAAAAAATATAAAATTCGAAACTTTTAATAGATAATTCATTTTAATTTTGACAGTTGACATGTTTTAATATTAAGGTTAAATATTTTTTATGGAATCGGAAGGCAAGCAAGCTTTTGTCTTTCTAGCGTGTAATACGTTCTCTTAGTAGCGTGTAAGTTCTCTTACGAGTCTGTGCTCTTACTAGTCTGTGGACTTTCCTTAAGTAAGAAATAGACGTGACTAACCAAGCTAAAACGAATGCGCTAACAACATGTCGAAAAAGGTGTTGCACGGTTTTAAAGTCGGGTCAAATTTAATAGTCATTTGACAAATGTCAATCTCTGTAAATTACATTGAACTCTAAGTATAGTAAATTACTTGTCGAAATAAAATGCATTATTTTGACAATGGCATAATAAATATTGTTTATTTTAAAATGGAAAGATTAGGAAAATTTGCAAAACTAACTTTGAACAATGGAATAATATTATCCAAATACCATGAACGCTTATAGCAATATTATTTCCATCTTATTAAATGTCCGCCTTTATAAGCAACTATATAATGGTATAAGTGTAAGGTTGTATTTCTCCAATGACAATTAGTATTATTGAAATGATACTGTTTTATCAGTCATGCATACATGCATTTTCTACTACTAGACCAAAAACACAGTTTATAATAGTACGTAGTATCAAAGACAATTAATACTTACTAATCTCTGGTAGTATTTAACCGGGACACAATAATCGTGCACGCGTTTTCAAGAATGCCAATATTACAAATGTAAGAGTCTGTGCTTGTGGCAGGGGTGCCAATATGGGCAAATCATCAAAAAATACACACGTTGGCCACCAAATAAAGAAACTTTTAAGTAACGTTTACGGTATCTTCCCGATGTAGAATCAGCGCCACATTTATATATTTCCTTTATTTGAAGCCAATTTAAATCGTCATTTGTTGTTTTATTTCCACATTTCCATTTCAAATGTCGCATCAAAATGGAAATTGATTACAAAATGAGAATTCTAATTAAAGCTTACGGAGATGAAATACAGAGAAGGATGTTGTACGAAAATTCCTTACTTCCTGATATTTCGTTGGTAAAGGTTATTCGTTATTTTAGATTTAGATTTAGTACTATGTACCATGTTATATTCAGTCAAGTAATATTTCTCTAAGGTTTAAGAAAGCAACAAACATTTTGTTAATTTAGTACATCAACACAAAATTTTCGAATCTGCATGCGGCGCGTATTTTAGTCTTTCAGGAATCCATTTGTTTGTTTGTTTGTTTGTTTATTTATCCAGTAATTTATGGTTGGATTATATAATGATGTCACAATTTACAATTCACATTAAGTACAGCGTCATAAGTACATACAATAGGATTGTTGACAAAAATTTAGAAAATTCTTTTAGATCTCTGAATGTTTCTTGTCATACCTAAAGCACAGTTCAGTTCGAATCATTTTAATTTATTTTGAACCAGCCGTGACGAAAAAGGAATTCTGTGTGTGTGTGTGTGTATGTGTGTGTGTCTGTTGCATCATAACATTTAAACGGATGAACCGATTTTGATGAGAATTTTTGTTTGAAAGCTGATGTGATCGTGATAGCTCTTAGTGTAGTATGTTACATATTACATTACCGTGTCAAAGCAATAACGTGACCTAATTATTATAAGTAATGTGCCAGTGTGTTAATTAAATGTTACTTTTTCTATTATTTATGCGACTTTTGTATATTTCGGAAGAAGCCCGTGTTGATCTGGGTCTTCTAAGTAGAATAGACCGTCTGCTCCTGGGCCAGGCAGCTCGTAAGAGGCGAGCACTAATTAAAATGCAGGTCATCACTAACAAGATTGCTGATGGTAGAATGTTGGGAAGCAATTTGCCCGGGTAGGTATCTACCGCCTATAGGTAAGTCCTCACGTTCCGACCGGGAGTAGGGTTGCCGGTAGACTTTAACAGCAAGTCTAACATCCCGGCCACAAGACAACGACGCACATGTAGCATCTGTGGTGTCTATAGTTGCCACGTGTATCTCTTACCATCAGGAGAGCCGTACGCTTATTCGCTGACTTCTAACAGAGAAAAACATTTTAGTTTACAAGTGTAGAAACAAATTTTGCAACTTGAGTTATCAGCTAACTCTAATTTTTAAAGACATTTCTAGGAAAATTTATTAATATTCTGTTATTCCTCGACATGGAATATCCCTCGGGTATATTTTTAAATAAATATTCATGTTAGGATCTTCCAGAAAACTTGGTTTTATTCGTAGATATGAAAATTAATTCCAGTTCAAACGCTATACTCGTTGCTTTGACAATTTTGGCAAATATTAATAAACAAGGTGCCACAGCTCTATGTACATTTGGGTATATAGAGCGTGATGGTCATACGCACTATGTAGCATAAGCGAAAAATATTAAAAAAAAGCTAACTGCAAAATAAAATTGGCTATCCTACATATTTAAAAACTTTAAGTACTATATACACGCTATCGGTGTTAGCATCCCTACTTCATCTAAAAGCACCGTAAAGTAATCTAACTAATCCAATGGCAAAAAAATTGCAGCTAAATATTTTATAAATATTTTTTGCATAGGTTACACAGTGCGTATTGCCACCACGCTCTGGCTTCTTATGGATCTTCTGAGGCACCCTGTATATCAATTATTTCACTAATAGTGTATATGGTCACAAGTACAGCTGGTGCAACAGATTCGCTAATGACGTGTTTTTTTTAGCTACAAGTAAACAATAGGTACACTGGTAGGTGCACAGAGACGTATTTCTTATCGCTCCTATGACTATAAAAGACAAAGTCACTTTATTTGCTCTAGACACCGAGCGTTAGTCTCACAGTTTTCATATCGTTGCCTAGTGCGATGGTCGCCACTGGTTAAGTTCCCTCACTATCACAGGTTGACAAAGAGATGCAGTTGGTCGTAATCATACTTATTAAATTATGATTCAGGCTCGGGTTGTGAGCTTTCGGGGAGTGCACTACCTGGACGGCGACGGCAGTTACACTGTCGGGCGTTGTGGAGCCCACTGTTTCACCATTCGGGGTTTTGTTTCAACACTACCTTGCGGCTAGATAAGACTCCGAAGCTTAGTTCAAGTTATTTATCACATAACGTCAACACTAGTAACTGTTGTTTGAGAATGGATATTTTGGAATTGGAATGGAGATCCAGTTTTAAAACATTTTTAAATTTTTTGGACGATGCTAATAGATATTATGTCGTGACCAATATTGTAACTGTGCAGCTTAGACCCCTACTAAAGGTTACACCCTTTAAAATGAACAGATGACATTTCCAAATATGACTCACTATAATGAAACGGCTCTCTCTCATTTTGACTTTGAAACCGACTTCACAAGATTCTCCGGAAGAGAGGCGGGTACATTAGAGGATTACATTAGTGAGCAGGTTTTAGAAATTATATCACTTCTTTATTGGGAGTGCACCTCCAGCTGTGGTCTATTGCTTTATGATTATGACAATATCTAAGAGCATTCGTACTTTACAAGTTTTGTTAACTTTTGTCTAGAGATAGTATATTGCTACTGGGTTCGACGAAAATCCGTAAGGGGTAGTCAACGAAAGGTACTCATGAGGGGAGGGCTCCAGCCTAATCCCATATAACCTAATTTTGCCGAGAGGATGGAGGGTAAGCTTTAACGTAGACTAGAAATAAATAGTAATAAATAAAGTTTATTTAATAACATAAAACTGAATTATACACAATATTATTTTAAAGCCTGATTTTGCGAGCTCTGCAAAGTTTATGAGTAGTACGAATTTGGTAGACTAGACCTATTTTCAATATTGAATTATAAAAAAATATGTATTTTTGTTACGTATTTTTATTTTTAGCACTTGCCCTGTGCTTGGGATAAATTTCTTTTCTTTCTTTCTTTAAAAAAAATTAATTAATTTTTTTTTTTCTTTAAAATTTATAGAAATTTATCCCAAGCACAGGGCAAGTGCTAAAAATAAAAATACGTTGCGAGAAACGAAAAGTTATGGCCATTCTAAAATGTGAATTTCATCT
>NJDC01020541.1:0-10115 GCA_002245475.1 Calephelis virginiensis | reverse complement strand
GTGGACTGATGAACTGGTCCAAGTCGCGGGGAGTCGCTGGATATAAGCAGCTGGTGATCGTGACTTGTGGCGCTCTTTAGGGGAGGCCTATGTCCAGCAGTGGACGTCCTACGGCTGATGATGATGATGAATGATATAGCGTCAATTCACCTGCTTGTGTGATTGTGATATTAAGATGGTAGATCCCATTTCTCTCTTACCAGGATTTCCAGCTACCACCACATGAGGACCGAACGGCGCTGCTTGCTCCTTTCCACTCCTCTCAATTTAAAAGGGGGCACCTGCCTCGGTCCTATAAGCTTAACCTGAAGCTCCCATACAACCCAGATACTAAACCCTCAAAAACAAGAAAAGTTGATTTATTTAAAATATTCTTAAAACCAGCTTCGGCCTTTTTATTGGTAACAACTTTAGCTAAATCAATATTTAAATATTGTACTGTAAAGTGTAAACTGTTTCTTGCCTTGTATGCTTTGCAGTTTGTGATAAATAAAATAGATATTAGTTTAGTAAATCTTTTAATTTGTTTGCAACTTGTAGGTATATCATAGTTTCTCAGTTAATAGAAATTACAGTAAGTACAACATTGAGATTAAGTTTAGCTGTTTTCGAAAAAGTTGTAAGTTTAACAAAGGAAATTCAATATACACATGTATCGTATTATATTGAATTGAATTATGTATAAGTTCGAAAAATTAAATAAATCATCATATTTTATCTCATAAGTAATACTATTTTAACTTAAATTACGAAGTGGCCATACTAGTAGGTAGGTAGCGTACTGAAGTTTCATGGTTTAGCACAGAGTACTAATAGGTAGGTACTAATAGTACTTATTAGGTGTACAAGTACATTTTACGGATTGTACGATTACAGTAGGAATCCAAAAATGTCCGATCAAGCACAAGACTATTGTATTATATATACCACATAAATTTATAGTACTTTCATACTGATAATTAAAGCAATTCGTGCAAAATGATTCCCTAACCATTCCAAAATATTAAAAATGCACAACGTTAAAATTCAAGTTTTCACTTCTGCCGGCACTCCCGGAGTGCAACCCGTTTTTTTTTAAAAATAAATATTGAAATATTGATTAGTAGTAGGTATATGTGAGTAATATGATATGATTTTATTTTCTTGCACATGCATAATTGTCTTGTTTGTAACAAAATATAAAGGAAAGAGAATTAAAATACTAAACTATTACAGCAAACAGACTAAAAAATGTTTTTGAACTGGGACCGAACAGACTACAGAATGAACTTTGCGTAAAGCACATTTAAGTTTTGTGAGAACTGTATTGGTATGCGAGCATCGAAAATGAAATTTCCATTCTCATTTTTTCAATAATATCGTAAGATTATCGCTATTTTCTAGGTGAAATTCTCAACTAGGAATACGAATTGTCGCACTAGCGACTCTGTCACAAAACAGATGGGCTGGACAAAGATTATCTAACTACAGAGCTAATAACAGTGCACTGTAGAAAGGTAATCTTTCAGCGAGCTTCAGATTCAAGCTTTATTTTATAAAATGCCTTATCGCATTTTTTTCATTTCAACTTTTTTGCAAGTAAAATATTTGAGTATATTTTATCAAATAGAATTTCCTGTTTATTTCGACTTTTAATATTTTATCTCTCGCTTTGAAAGAGCAAATCTTATACAGTCAATTCTTTTCTTCTTTTTATAAAAAAAACATGGTCGTTTATTCAAAAGTACTTTATTTTTTACTAAATTCAAGAAGTAAGTTAAACTATTAAACATCA
Source organism: Calephelis virginiensis (assembly GCA_002245475.1). Classification (NCBI taxonomy): domain Eukaryota; kingdom Metazoa; phylum Arthropoda; class Insecta; order Lepidoptera; family Riodinidae; genus Calephelis; species Calephelis virginiensis. The sequence goes on along the minus strand of NJDC01020541.1, from coordinate 8,341 downwards.
ATACAAGAAAATATAAGGTTATACGTATAAAATATCATATCAAACATCATCATCAATACGTGATGCCAAAACTTTGGACCCCTTTTTACGAAAATTGTGCGGACGCAGAAGCATAAAATTTGACATACTTACCTATAGTTTATGTGTAGAAGAAGTGCAGAACGCTAATAAAAAAAAGTATCTTCACGCCCATATCCCGGAAGAGGTAGGCAGAGGTACAACCAAGGCACCCACGACTAGCCGAAGACACTAAGTCCCACAATGTGATAGGTGGTAATAATTTTCAATAATCATGCTTATAAAGTACATCAAATCAATAAATAAAACATTACCCACTCTACATGAATATACTGATGATAGCGATAAAAGATCACAGATGGCGCACCATACAGTTTGGAAACAAAGTAGTTGGTCTCGAGAAATGAAGATGGCGTTCTTATTAACAAGATATTAGAAATAAAAACTTCGACCATCGGCCGACCACTAGTTTTTTTTTTATTTCGTGAGATGTTCCTCTTAAAGACGTTCTGGACGGTTGTGAATACGCCTTCCAATAAATGTAAATTTGAAGGAAAATTTGTTTCCATTTTCCGAGCCCCGTAATAAAGTGTAAAAGGCGAGAATAGGCTTGCCGTTAATAGCACCGTGACATCTGAGTAGGTGGTAGAGTATCGCAGCGACTCGCCCGGATTGGTACTACCGCCTTAACTATTCCTAACGCCATAACGTCAGTGCTTGTTATTGACGTGTTCCGGTTTGGTTATTTCATTGGGCATAACGTTGCGATTTGATCATTCTTTTTTCAAAATATAACATATGGTTCGAAAATGGTCCCAGATAAATTTTATCAATATCCTACTGAAATTTTTGAGTTACACTTAATAATTCATATTTTGTTTACTTATTTTGACGACCTTATCAAGAAAGCAGTAATTAAATTTGCGTAAATAATTGTTAAGGCTGATTCCAACGTTAACAATTAAATTTGAATAAAAATTAAAATAATTGACAAGTAATTAAATACAGTTCTAAATGAACGAAGAAAATTTATGTATAACTCAAAAACCACCAGTCGGATCAAGATTATTCTTTTATGTGACCGACTCGGAATCATGATTTATCTTTCTAAAAAAGAACCATCAAAATCGGTTGGCTATTAATGGAATAATCACGTAATAAACAAAAAAGAAAATAAAGAAACATATTGAGAACCTCCTCATTTTTTTGAGTGGGTTAAAAATAAAGCCCCACACAATGTGCAGTGCTATGATGCTGACAGGACAACACTCAGTTTGTTAATAGGTGATGTGTTTTTGTATAACGTAAAAGCACCTGTAATAAATAATACTCCTTAAAAGAACGCAGTCGGAATAGATACCAACGAAATGATAATTTGTATTTATTATTACCATCAAGTAAACCTTTTTCGTTTACATTAATATAGAATTCATTCCCCAAAACCTCGGTGTTTTCACGTGCGCCAGCTTTTTTATTTTATAGCTCGTAAAAGTTTACCCCATAAACGAAAAAACCACTTACACTTGATAGTATCTACACTGCACGTAATCACGTACGGAGAGGCTTTGGTGAGCAGCAAAGTCGCTCATCTTGATATCTTCATTTATGTATGTTTTCTAAAGTGACTGTACCAATTTGGTGTTGAAAATTCACGAATGTAATATTTTATTAAAGTCTACACACTTGAATGATGAATTTAATTTAATTTATTTTGATAATTCAAGTGGCTTTTATTACCTATTTCGTGAAACGACTCAGATTATGGTTGTAAGAGGAAAACGGGGTCATATTATACAACGTTAACACTAATAGTATTTATTAAATAATTGATACTATGGTTTGTTGTTGAAATAGTATTGCAGGTAAGTAGCTTGTATAAATGCGCAAAGATATAGAATCTTAGGTTTGATTCTTATAAAGGTACAAAATAGGGGAGCCCAAGAGGGGATCCGAGGAGTTACTCCAACACGCCCGATTATGATATAAAATATATTTTGTACCATCATTAAGCATCTCTAATGATATAAAGTCTCTAGATAGAGCTACGCGTCTAGGATAGTCAGTTTTTTTTTTTTGCTAAAAAATATACTCAAGAAAGTCAGATTACAGTGTGCTGGGCCCATTATACGCCAAAGTGTATATCAAAATATGAAAATGTTATAGTGACGAGAGATGTATGGGAGTAGGGTCAGAAATTTTCAAATAACAAGCCATTACGACAGTCTGCCCTATCGACATATCTTTGGTATCGGAAACATATAAGACAGCACACTAAGAGCTGAAACGCTAGTGTATAATTAAATTACTGTCATTGTTTTTAATTTTTTGGGAGCTTCCATTGTCCAAGTCAATAGAAGTACGACGTGAGGGGTGCGGGTCGTCGGGGCAGGCAACATTGCGCACTGCCCGATTGGGCAACGAACTCGGGCGCGGGGTCACCGATCGCCAGTCTTCCATAATACTTGGACGTAGGCTTGTCACGTTACTTCCATTATTGTAATAATCTAATATACGTGTCTATATTTCCTACGGTCACTTTTATTTCACCACACGAAGACTCAAACATCCAGTACTACCTAAAATGTAAACGTCATACGACCTTTTAATTCTCCACTACCAAGTCCAAAACGATAGTTTTAGACCTTAGAAGTACAAAAATGGTAGTTGAGTAATGATTTAAAGGTTCAATAAATGCATTTTACTGGTTCACCATCGGAAGTAGCAGCAAAGTATGACTTAAGATTTCCGTATGTAAATATTTGATTTTCATGCTTCAAGAGAAACGGAAAAAGTATTTAACGATAGTTTAGTCAGAATGGTTTGAATGAAATCGACAATGATCGACTATTATCGGGAATACATTTTTTTTAATATAAGCGTTCGATTACAATGTAAATCAAAATGCAAAATTTCATTTCCTGCTAAAAAAATGTGATTCTTTTTAAGCATTCTCAAATTTGCCCCGCTCTCCTCTTCCTACCAAAAGCTGAGAACGTTCAAGTATATTCGCACTAATCTGTATTTTATACATGTAAAATGTATTAAGAAGTATGTAAATGAAACTTTGATATCTTGATACAAGGATTGAGCTTTGAAAATTTTACCCTCCAAACTGAAATATGACATTTACAAGCACTGTTATTACAATCAAGGATAGACATCAGATATCCATACTAATATTATGAATGTAAAAGTGATCTGTCTGCATGTTCTATTCTCATCGCTAAACCGAACTACTGACTTACTAATTTAAAATTTAATTTGCATGTAGTGGTAGTTAAAGACTGAATATTTCTTCCTTTTTTTTCAAAAACTAATTCTCAAAGTACTAACAGGGAAGATGAAAAGGTATATAACGCCAACTAGTCCACGCATAATAAAGCGAGGTTAGCAATGCATTAGTCATTCCAAAAAAACGCGGATTATCAGTTAGCAACAAAGACAAGACAATATATAATATATGGTCCTTTCAAAATATAGGTTAACATATTCAGACACTGTTCGGTAAATCTAATAAAAACATTTTCCAACAAAAAACACTTTCAATTGTTAATATTACGGCACGTTTTCTCAAATGATTTACTTCATATCAGATGAACCCTTTCGTTAAAAACACGCTAGATCCGTAAATAACGTAACTACGTATTTAGCTGCTTCCTTATTCAGTGATTTTACAAATTAGATTGGACAAAAATATTCTGCAAGGAGTAATTCAATTGAGAAAACGTGCCATAAAATTAAACTGAAGTCGTTTGGGTCATTATTTTTTTTGTGAGGATATCTTTGATATGTACTGAACACTGATTTGAGATTTTTTTAACGATATTGGAAGGCAAACAAGTAGACAGATTTCCTGATGGTAAGAAATTCACGCCGTCTAGAGACACCCAAAGGTAAGTAAACTGAGCAAAAGTAAGTTTACTGGCTTCCTTACTTTCCAAACTGGAGCACGTTAACCGCGCGTCAGTGATTATGGCTTCAAGAATCCATCACTGCAAAACTCTACCACCTAGTAAAAAAATAAGTAGTACTAATTAAAAAAACAATAAAAACTACAGTTTATTTTTTCTATACAAAACGTTACACGCTGTCAGGCGGAACGAATTTCGCCGTTTGGGCTAGTATGTTACATAAAAACGGTCATTGTTATACAAATCTGTTAAAAAAGGAAACACTACGTGTACTAACCATAAAGTACTTTACGTTAACACAAATCTCAAAATGGTAAGTACGCTTTATACTCGGAATGTTCGTATAGCTCGGCACTCAAGCGGGTTGGTAAAATGGAAACGCCAGCAGCACATTACAAATAGTTTTACATTTTATGTTACGGGTAAAGGTTTTAAACAGGCATATCGTAAAAATATTTTCTTTTATTATTAAGATGATTTTCTATTCTTTTTTAAAATGAATGGCTAAACCTAGGATAAAAATATTTGCAGGCTATAAAGTATGAGAATTCTTTAAATTATATTCGTACATACGAATAAAGGTTTTAAATGTTTGGAAAAGTATAGAAACTCACATACGTATACATAGAACGAAATTTGTAAAAAGAATTAGGTACCTATTACACTCGGACATTAAATATCCCTGGAAATATTTGAGATATAGATCTTACCCCAGTTTAAATAAATTATATACCTACGTGTGTTATGGGCCTTAATCTTCGATGCTAATATAATATAGAAATGACCATTAAGTACACAGGTTCACATCACATCATAGGACTTAGTGTCTTCGGCTATTCGTGGGTGCCCTGGTTGTGCCTCCACCTACCTCTTCGAGGATATGGGAGTAAAGTTACATCATTCAATTGTAAGAAAAAATAATAATTCAATATTGCACGGCCGAATCTCTAGTTTCTTAATAAAGGTATAAATATGATAAAACTATAAAGTATGTCTATCAATATACGGTTGGAATCACAGAAACATGAACCTCATGAAGGACCACTAATTTAAAACTAGTTTCACAAGCTTTCAATACAATTTTTATATTTTATATGAACACTGCAAATCTAATGCCTTCTTCGTTAAAAATTAACTAGCAAGGAAGCTTGAGTGTCTGTAATAATTTACATTCATTCTAATAGTGAAATTCTACAATTATTTCTATATTTATCTATACTCACATTATAAAAAAATCTATACTTATCCATGCTCATTCTATAAATGTAAATATATTTGTTTATCCTTTTTTAACGTCGCAATGCAATGCTATGGTATATTATTTAATAGACGACCCACCAAACTTCGTTCAATTGGCACTTCATACTCTCTACTTTTATCCTGCTGCAGTACTTGGTGTGAAGTTATGAATGTATATGTAAGATTACTTGTAGGTTCATATGTTTCTCTAAATTGCGGCTTTCAACTAATTCAGTCTTTGTACACTGAGTGTTGATGTGTCTGTAATTATTAAACTACAAAACGTATGACTTGGAAAATACAATCTAGCACAAACTACAAAAAAAAAATCGGACTACGCGTTAAATATATTCATTTTTATGATATTGGAAGGCAAACAAGGACACTTATTTCCTGATGGTAAGAAATTCATGCTGCATAGAGACACCAAATGTAGTAATGATGCGTTGCCAACCTGAGACCGGGAGTAAAAGTAAGTTTACTGGCTACCTCATCTTTAGAAACGGAACACGTCTACAGCAAGCGCTGACGTTATGGCGGCAGGAATCGTTATGGAGGTGGTACCGATTTGCTCAATAATTATAATTATAGCCCAATTTATATTTTGACTTAAGCAACTTAAAGTATTACCTGCCAAATTTTATTACAATCAGTTTAGTAGATTCAACGTGAATCACGGTAGAGATACATACAGACATACAGACCAACGGACGTACATTCTAAAAATGCTTGAAGTAGAACATATTTTTAGAGTTTTAGTTTAGTTTCTTAGGTTTTACTAGCCCATACATATTTTTTAACATATTCAATGGCACTCGATACTCTCTGCTTACCCCGTAAGAGACTTGGGGGGAAGATATGTATGTATGTATGTATGTATATTCATTGTACATGTTTCGCTCTACTACGGATTTATTCTAAGTAAAGATTTTAAGTATGGAGATAGCAGTTTGGACTTTGGAGTAATAAAGACTACGTTCTAACTTAAATTTGACGTGTCTCTCTCTATTTGTATGTGTGTCTGTGGTTTATCACATTTGAAAGGAAAAACTGATTTGGATTCGGATTTTTTTGTTTGAACTCGGACGTATTCGGGATGGCTCCTAACTTCATTCGGATAAGTTTAATCGAGGGTTATTGAAAATTTAAAATTTTTATGACTATAATTTCTATATCTAAACTGAATTTTGCGCGAGGTTTGATGCAGCATATTTCAGTGTTGATAATGTTTTCATTTTTCATATTTTATTGAATCAGGCGTTACTTTGCGGAAATCCATTATACATTTTTCAGTTATATGGTAGCTCGGTAGAGAAATATTTAAATTAATATATAAAGAAGACCGAGGTTTCAAAGAAGTAAGAGTAGAAAAGACCAGTTTTAAATGTGAGAAACAACCTGTGTAAATGTTAGTTTGCTAATATTTTGCTATTACCAGATAAGTAAAAAAATATATTAATTTTGTGTTTAAATTTCATTAAATTCATATTTCTTACAAAATATTTACTGTGTTTTAAGTATCTTCACGCCCATATTCCAAAAAGGGTAGGCAAATATACAACCAGGGCACCTACGACTAGCCAAAGACACTAAGTCCCACAATGTGATAGGTGGCAAGCCTATCGCCAACCGGGCACTCAGATCCAATCCCGGGCAACGTTATTTTTATTGAAAATTTGAAAATATACATTTTCTAATTTTTTTTGTTGTCCTACCCGGGGATCGAACCCGGGCCCTCAAGAAGTCAAGCTCGACGCCGGACCACTGGACCACAGAGGCGATAGAGGTATATCAAGTATTTGTATAATATTTATCGTCATACATTCTGCCCCCGATAGTTAAAAAACGTATCTAACGAAAAGTCAAAACAGAGAAAGAAATGTTTTGATAAACGAAACAGGAATTTGCTTGCTGTCTTGCAAACAATTAAAATATCGACGTATTTAAAACTTGAAAATAATGCCCACTAAATAGGCTTTTACTTGGTTTAATAATGATATGAATTTATTAAGTTTATGTAATAAAAATAACAAAAAACAGTTTCATCTTAGCATAAAAATGATGAAAAATATTACACACTTAAGTGAATAGACGTAAATGACTACATGCGTCTTTTACATTTCAAACACTATTAGTTGTACTTTTCTTCTAAGTATATCTTAGTATATATAGTATAGTATCTATACATAATAAGCTTTTAACAGAAATAGACGCATAAAGGTATTTCCGCCTTTTTTCTTAACAATAAAAAAACTATTTAGGTATATAAATAGGGCACAAGTGGTTAGGTGAGGTCTTTTTTCTTAATGTGAAAGCGGTTTCCAATTAGCTCATTACGACGCAAATAATCCATTTACGTCTTTTTATCTCCTTCTTAGCAATAGGGACAAATATGCGTCTTTTTAATTACTGAACTTAAAATGAAACTACAAATTATTAGGAAGTTATCTACATAAATGCGACTTTTCAATTAAGTTTTCAATAAAATCGTCTTTTCTCCTTCAATCGGGCGTAAAAGGTATACAGAAGCGCCTTATTTTGTTGTGCTAAAACCGCACAGGTTGTAATTAGCAATATATTAAAAATACAGACAGATGCGCCTATTTTTCCTGGTTCCGGCAATCTTTATAACTCAAATTTTGAAAAAGTGTTAGATATATCTTTTTTACTATAGGAGCAGCTGATTATTTGCACTAATACCTGATGCCATTTCATCTTGTGACACCTGTCTGCCTGATGAAGATCGCTTAACACGGATATGACCTTTATTTACAAACAGTATAGTTTGTAACAAGTTAAAATATATTTTATAAATCGCCTCTGTGGTCTAGAGGTCCGGGTGTTGGACTTGACTGCATGAGGTCCCGGGTTTGAATCCCGGGTCGGCCAACAAAAAAGAAAGTTGGATTTTTCCAATTTTCTAATAAAAGAAAATGTTGGTCGGGATTGGAATTGTGCCCGGTTGGCGATAGGCTTGCCAGTTGCCACCTATCACATTGTGGGACTTAGTATCTTCGACTAGTCGTAGGTGCCTTGGTTGTACCTCTGCCTACCTCTTCGGGGATATGGGCGTGAAGATACTTTTTTTTTCTTATAAATGTTCAAATGTACTTTCATGATGCAAAATATATTACTCATTTTTATTTACAAATAGTATAGTTTGTAACAAGTTA
>NJDC01020530.1:4471-19184 GCA_002245475.1 Calephelis virginiensis | reverse complement strand
CCTTTTCCTCGTTATCATGACAATATGTGTTTCTGCATAATATTTGTATATTGTTTTATATCATGTTAGTTAGGTGAACTGTCAAATTCTTCTTTGTTCCAAAATTTAGTTTTTTCGATTCCATTCATTTGTATTGCAATATATTTATAACTGTGCTTATTCAATATTTGGGTTGTATATATTTTCTTTAATTTTGCATTGTTTTTAACGATAAAAATGTAAATAAATATAGTTAAAAAATTTTGACAATTAAAAACACGTCTTGTCACGGCTACAGCCAAGGAGGTTTTTTATCGTTTATTATTATTATCGTTAATAGTAGTAATACAATAAGTTTCTTAGTTTAAATAAAAAATAAGCTATGTGTGGACAACACATAGCTTATTTTTTACTTATTCCTGTTCTTGGTGAATTAAATCTAATTAACACACCGTTGCGAGTTTCTGCAGCTAAAATTAAGTCAGGCGATAGATTTGTTAATATCTTAGGTACATTAACACTAAATGCCAAAGGTTGTCTGCAAAATATCAGAGCTATAACAAAATTCCAACAATTTTATAAAAAACTTAAAATTTATTGAGTTAGTGGTGAGGCGATTCTGAACAAATTGCATTGTCTGAATATATTTGAGGTATGCTCACATAAAATTAGCTAGGTAATGACAAAATAGTGAATACTTGTGAGGTTTAGCCATCGTATTCCGAAGTAGGTTTAGGCTATTAGGTACTTTACTAGGTGCAGAAATTTCGTGTAGGTACAAACTAATCTGACAGCACTAAATGTTCTTTTCTATTGGGTTCTTGTTTGCGATGATAGCGATAAGTGAAGTTTAGTTGGTGAGCAGCAGTATTATTATTTCGGCAGATATGAGACTAATGATTGATATAATTAGAAACTGAATAAGTAGACCTATTTTACATGTTTGCCTAAATTTAAGCAGTTTTATCGATAATTTTGGTAACTTATTATTTGGTCCTCATAAATGAAATTTTCGTTTTGTATGGAACGAACAAGTAGTCGATAATATAATATAATAAAATTAATAATTATTGAATTAAATTCATTGAAATACTTTACAGAAAGAAACGTTCGGACGGAAATCAATGAAATGTTTTGGGGCGGTTTGCACTGCCCCATCGTGATTGAATTTTTTTCCTTCAAACAAATTATCCAGTTTTTGCAAAAAATAGTTATCTATTGGAGCAAGGTTCGGGGAGTCTTAGGCATTCTAATTTAAGCTTTTCTGATTTGGTAACCGTCTGCGTACCGCCTGATGTGCAGTGTGTGGTCTGGCGCTGTCGTACAGGGCGTTGCACCTCACACGTGGTTTGCTATGGGATCTGCTCCCACAATGGCTTTCAGTCCTCCATTGTCAACTTTGGGCTCCGTTCGTCAACAAGCCCCTTGTTCTGCAGGACCAGAACGAAAACGTTGGAACCTAAAACGCACTGTGTTTTCTTTCGCGAGGCGACCCACAGTGTTTTTACCCCAAAAATTAGACACGCCAATTTTTATCATAGTAACAGAAAGCGTTCTATACCAACAGCTATAGTGAAACTCCCATCATGTTTAGTAGACCGGTTTCCTAGAAAACGTAAGTCAAAGTTCGAGTCGCGAAAACTAAAATTTATTTTTTTAATTAATTTATTTTCAAACCTCAGATATAAATTCAAGCATTTGTTTTTATTTGATAGAGCTTATATCTAGCTTTTTATAAGCCTATTTAGAATTCGATCGAATCCGTAGTTCCCTCGAAAATCACGATTTGATGATTTCAGAGGCTGTGAATTGCTTTAAACTGTAAAAGACAAGTGAATACTACTATCATAAATAAAAATTCTTTCTAATATTGCATTCAAATTGTAAATTGGCAATATTATTGTGTGCAGAGATTACGCAATGATAAGGGCTAAGAAAATGTCAGCACCCTGCACCAGGTGGACCACGGTCGATCGGGGACGGCTCCACGATGCATCACCCCCGTTTTTTAAGGTTACTCGTAAAGACGTGGGGCTTAAGCATTGGCTGTTAGTCTCACGAAGGTGGACCACTTCCCATAACCACATGTAACCTTTTGTTGGAAATAATAAAGTCAACTACGTTTGACACACCAACTTTTGGGAATTGAAAACAATTTTTGTCTATTTTAGATCTAGCATCCTATGGGCCACTTGCACGTTCCCGAGTTAAATTAAATAATGAGTTAACTGTCAAATATAAAGTGATTTAACCGTAGTTTGAAGCTAACTGAAGTTTAAATGCTTAACCCAGAAACATGCAAGTGGGCCTAAATGTTGAAAAATAACAGATTCATATTAGTTTTGTAAATTTAGATTTATCGTAATTTTTTTAATCGTTATGTAAAATAATTCATACATTATTTCGTGTAATGATTCTCCGGCTAACTCCGGTTAGCTAGATGGTAGAGTTTCGCAGCGACTTACCCGAATTGGTACCACCGCCTCAGCTATTCCTGTCGCTATAACGTCAGTGCCTACCGTTGATGTGTTCCGGTTCGGAGGATAAGGTAGCCTGTAAGCTTACTTTTGCTCGAGACCTGACATCCCGGACTTGCAACGCACCATTCCCACCTTTGGCGTTTCTCAGCGACGTGAATTTCTTGCCTTCCAATATCATAACAAAAAAACATTTCATGACCAAAAACCCACCCACCCGCACCCTAGGGTTGCGCCCACCGACTTGTCTTTCTCTTCCAGCGGTAGACATCAGTTTTTATGCTATTTACCTAAACGAAAACGTGGAAAGCATAATTGTATTTGTTGAAGCCGTATTGTTAGTTGGCTGGCACCAAAGGCACTTCATTTCACTTGACACTGAAATAACGCGCCTTTTATATTTCAAGAGCATAGATCTTTTAGTTTCGGAAAAAGTGTCTGTGACATACGGACGGACAAACAGACAGATATGACGAATCTATTAAATTTTCGTTTTTTAGCCTTTGGCTACGGAACCCTAAAAACACTTTATGATCTTCTCAGATAATTTTTAACTTGATTATCTCGTTATTAAATAAATAAAGTTCTTAAATAATAAATATGGCGTTTACGTGCAAAGGCTTTAGCACCGTAGACCACATTTATACGCTGCGCCAGATCATACAGAAGTCCGAGGAGTATAATCGGCCATTATGTCTAGCGTTTGTGGACTACGAGAAATCCTTCAATTCGGTTAATACATGGGCGGTGCTTCAGTCATTGCAGCGGTTGCGACTATTGATACATCGAAGTGTTAAGGTGTTTGTAAGAAAAGGTCCGATTACAGGATCAGAGCTCGAAACCGATCCAGTTGCAGAAAGTTGTGAGACAGGGAGACGTTATTTCTCCGAAACTGTTCACAGCTGCACTGGAAGATGTCTTCAAGCTTCTGGACTGGAACAGACTCGGCATCAATATCAACGGCGAGTACATCACTCACCTTCGATTCTCAGATGATATTGTGGTCATGGCGGAATCGCTGGAAGATTTGAGCAAGATGCTCGGTGACCTCGATAGAGTTTCCCAACAGCCGACCTGTTACTAGCTTGAAGTGGTTTTTTCTTAATAAGTAAGTGAGAAACATTTAAAATAACAATTAATTTTGACAACATTATGAATTACGCAGAAAAAGGTAATGCGAAATACTTAATAAAATCTGACATTTTAAAGTACATTGATTGTATATTGTCAAAAACAACAAAAAGAGTAATTCTGTCCGCCCTGCCTTACTCTTCATCTTACTCAACCAGAAATATAAAAATATATACTTTTTGAATAATATTATTTATAACTTCACATTATTATTTATAACTTGACATGTCGTCATAATGACAAATTATTATATTTTGACATAAATAAATTTATACCTGATTTTGTGAACACAGAAAAAATTATGTATACGAGACATCGCTAAGTTGTTAGCACATAACATAGATTTTATTTACAATGGTAATAATTATTGTAACAGTTATACAAATGTGACAATGACGGAGACGCTGGAAGTGAACACTATTGCTACTAAAAATGAGTCAATTATGCTCGAGACTCAATCCTACTTGCCATCAAGTGATATTCAAAATGTTAGCAATGGGGTCACTCTTCAGATTTAAACTAGACATAAAGACAACGGCAAAAACCAACTTGATGAAACTTGTACATCAAAATATCCAAGGTTTTGCCAGCAAAGAACTAGAAATAGAACTTTTTTTGGAAAAAAATAATGTAAGATATATTTTGCGTCACTGAACACTGGCTACTGGATCATGAAAATAGTTTTTCATTTAAAAACTATAAGGTGGCCAGTGTGTTTTGTAGGAAAATTAGGAAAAGAGGCTCTTTAATAAATAATTTAAAGAGAGAAAAGATGTTATGTCTATGTCTAAAGAAAGTAGTATTGAATTATCTTGCATCGAAATGCCACGTTTCATAATTGTCTGTGTTTACAGGCCTCCTAGAGGGGTAAATACAAATGATAATTTTGATATGTTTGAGACGATAATGGGGAATGTTTTAAAATTGCTAAGTAAAAACAATAAATCTTTGATTATATGCGGCGACTTTAATATAAATATACTATAAATCAGTAGTTATTCAACAAGACTCTTAGCTCTATTTGACTCATTTAATCTCAAACGTGCATTTTATGAACCAACACGCATAACATGTAATGCTGCCACTTTCATAGATAACGTTTTTTCTGACTGCAACATAAACGAAGCGGTTATAATAAACAGCTTGAGTTCTGATCACTATGGCCAATCTGTGTGTTTTAGAAACTATATACAGAAGAAACAAAAGCCGTCACTAATACAAAAAAGGACCTTAACTGAAAAGCGTTTAGATACTTACAAAAATCGTATTTTAAAATATCTTCCTAGCCTCAATATTAATTTTAAAAACGATATTTGTGAACAATTCTTCAATATTGTAAATAATGAGTTCAATAATATTTTTGAATGTAAAACAATATCGGTAACTAATAAACTTAAATTTAGTGACTGGGCAGCACCTGGTATATACAAAAGCCGTAATATTCTTTATGACTTGTGCGCCCAAAAAAATCTACCACAAAATATGCAATTTTTAGACTACGTAAAGAGATATTCTAAGCTATTTAGAAAAGTTTGTATTTAAGCTAAAGCTATTTACATAAACAGAGAAATTAACAAGTCGAATGATAGACAAAGAACGGTGTGGAAAATTATAAATAGAGAAACCGGAAAAACAAAAGAGCCAGATCTAGAGCTTAGATTAAGGACATGGTTTTGTTAAATCTGATGAAGCCATTGCTCATGATTTCTTTACAACGATTCCGGCAAAAATTACACACACAGTAAATTCTTCCCCCATTATAGCAGAACAATTTATAAAACAAAATATTAAAACTTGTGACGCGTCTTTTGTTTTTGGACATGTCAGTCCAGACGAAGTAATAAAATCTTTTAAATCATTAAAATTCAAAGCAAGTGAAGATATTTTTGGTATGTCTGTAAAGTTTTTAGGCTCTGTTATTAATATTATAGCAGCACATCTTAGTCTTATTTTTAATATTTGTGTTGACGATGGGCCATTCGCTGATATTATGAAAATATCAAGTAAAATTGTACCACTTTACAAATCTGGCGATAAAACTAACCCACAAATTATAGACCTGTGTCTATATTACCAGTGATAAGCAAGATTTTCGAAAAAATCATTTACAATCAAATGCTAGCTTACTTCAATGTTAATAAATTATTTTGTGACAAGCAGTATGGGTTTTCTAAAGGTCGATCAACCAGAGATGCCGGCATAAAATTAGTAACATACGTTATGAGACCGTGGGAGGAGTCATGTGATGCCATAGCTGTTTTTTGTAATCTCTCAAAGGCGTTTGATTGTGTTGATCACGAGACCTTGTTTGTGAAATTGGCGCACTATGGTGTTAAAGGCAAAGCCTTAGAACTAATTAAAACATACTTAAAATCTAGATTACAAAAAGTTCAAGTTAATGGATATTCCATAAAGTCAGTCTAAAGGCTCATTTTTGCATTTGGGTGCTCCACAGGGATCTATTTTGGGGCCCACTTCTTTTCTTGATTTACATTAATGATTTACCATCAACTGTCCAGAGTTTGTGTGAAATTGTGCTATTTGCGGATGATACATCCTTAATTTTTAAGGTAAATAGACTCGAAAGAAAAAGTAAATATGAAATAAATAGCGCACTTTATTTAGTCTGTAATTGGTTTAACGCAAATAACTTGGTATTATATACGAGTAAAACTATATGTGTCAAATTCGTTCTTCTAAATGTAAGAACAATTCAAAACAATATAATAAAGTTGAAGAATGAGGTGATAGATTTAGTAAATGAAACGACTTTTCTTGGCCTTTCAATAGACTCCAAACTGCAGTGGAACTCCCAGATAGTAAATCTAACCAAAAAACTTAGCTCCGCAGCTTATGGCATAAGGAAAATAAGACAGATAACTGACGTGAAGACTGCAAGACTTGTTTACTTCAGTAATTTTCACTGTCATCTGTCTTACGGTATTTTACTGTGGGGCAGAGCTGCAGATGTTAGTACAGTTTTTATTTTGCAGAAACGAGCTATACGGGCAATATACAAAATGGGCAGTAGGGCGTCTCTGAGGCAGATTTTTAAGGAAATTAATATTATGACGGTCTCTAGTTTGTACATTTATGAAAATATAATGTATGTCAGGAAAAATGTTAATGAGTTTACAAAAAATAAAAATATACATAGTGTGAACACGAGAAATAAAAATAAATTAGCAATCCAAAAGTTTAGGCTAAAAAAAACCTCGAAATGTTTTATTGGAGTTTGCGTGACGTGGAGCATGTACAACAAAATTCCTGAAAGTATAAAAGAGACACAAGAAAGAAAATTTAAAAACCACATAAAAAAGTTATTTTCTAACAAGGCATATTATACAATAAATGAGTATTTTAATGACAATGACATATGGAGGTAATTTTTAATGCTATTTATTCGACTTTGATGTGATTGTTTTGATATTTTATATAATAGCTATTTATTCGACTTTGATGTAATTATTTTGACATTTTATATAATATTTTTTTGATTAATGTTCTTTTTTTTGATTAATTTTGTAATTTTTGGAAATAATTTATAACGGTTTAATTTTGTTATAAATTTTTAATTGATTATTTTGAAAGTTTATAAATTATAAATGGCTAAATTGTAACCTAAAAGCCGTTACTTTGCTGATATCCATACCTAAATCCAAATAAAATTATTTATTTAGCAATTTTCCGCCAAAAATGTAGTGTAGTGTGTGTATTTTTGGAGCTAATAAAACAGTTTAAGTTATACCGATAGTTTAGTTTAGTAAAAAGGTGTGTGTGTGTGTGTGTGTGTGTGTGTGTGTGTGTGTGTGTGTTATGTGGAGCTGGATATATTTGGGGTCTTTGGCTCCTGAAAAGTCCAAACCATTCATAACGCACTGTCTTTCCTGTTTAGTCGCGCTGTAATACCTACAGCCACATTTTTTTGTCGGGACATTTCATCAATACATATTATAAAACAAAGTCCGCCGCCGCGTCTGTCTGTCTGATCGCGATTTAGTCGAAAAGTACTGAACGGATTTTCATTCGGTTTTCAACAATAGATAGAAAAATTCTTGAGGAAGATTTCAGTGTATAGTAAGTTTATTTTTTGTACAAACCAACGATATTACAACGATATTAGTTCAATATGTCGGGAAAAAAATAAACCGATCGGGAGCTTTCCTCGAAAACGCTGCCAAAACCTTTGAGTTTTAACAAAACAATATACTTATAGATGTTAAAAAAAAAGTAAGCGGTGGTATTTGTCTATCTTTACAGAATAACCCACAACAACCGTCTTTTTGCGTTTACTTAAAACAGTAAAATGAAGGGTTACTTTAAAACATATTTTTAACAATATAGTGTTAACCCTTAATTAAATAAATATATTAGGTACTCGTACGTTATGCATGTAATTTAGATCAAAATTGCCTTTTACACGATCAGAAAAAAATTAACAACTAATGAGTTATCAAAAAGTTAAAATCTCCGGGCGCAACATTAAATATCGTTGAAGCTAAGCAAAGACATGCGCGCTTACTGCATTCCCCCCTTCCCCCAGACATACTCACAAACTTTCGAATTTATAATATTTGTAGGTTTTTTATTCTTGAATAACCGAAGCGAAGCGAGGGCGGGCAGCTTGTATTAAATAATTTTATTTGAATTATAAAAATTGTTTCTGAAAATCAAATCCCTATAAGCATGTTTTTGGAACACCTATTTTCATAGGAACACGTAGTATTGTGAGAAAAGAGACGAACATTCAGGATTAAATCAAACGGAGAGTGAAATTATGAAGAAGTACACTGCTTGTCATGTAAAAAAGCCATTTCTGGCTATAAAATCTGTTAAAATTTTAGCCTCACTTCCACTACAAATGTGAGATATCCGTATGTTGAAATAATTGAATCTTATGGGTTTGGCTGACCCTTCCTCAAAGAAACCCGTGCCAACTTGTTATCGTCAATTTTTAGAGGTAAATGTTTGATTGGTCGTCAATTTCTACTTTTATCCACAATATCTAAATCAAAATAAAAATATACCTTCATGTTTTTGTATTATTTTAAGTGCAATTAGTTGTACAAAATTAAGTCCGCTACAAAATATTAACTTTCTTCTTTTTTTGTGGCTACGTGTTTGATAAAACACGATAGTACAGTAAAAATAATTTTGTAAACCCGCAAATCTTTATAATTGTTATAAGATCCTACCACCTTCAACAAATTATAATCTATGGACCTAAAAAACTAGGCGGTCACCGCGTGACACAACAGTTAATTACTGAAGCACCAAAAGTAAGGCACAACATCAATCCACATGAACTGTCATGCACACATTCAAGCCAAGCCATTTTGCTTTGTACCGTGTCATTGAGTAACTGCTAAGTGCTTATGCAATAAACAATTAAAGTGTACCGTCTTGTGTCATGAAAAGCTTTTAAAACCATAGCGGATACTTATAAAAAGGTCAGGTAATCATGTTTCATAGCGAAACTAGTAACATTTCTACTTTATTATTTGTTTTAACTATATTTTGACAATAAAATGACAAACAGTCAGAATTGCCCTTTATTGGACACGCAAATCACCATAAATACACAACTTCTTTGTTCACATTTACGAGTATATATCTTATAACTAGTATTTCGCGCGGCGCGGGCTGCTTCGCAGCCCGCCTGTGATCCGCCGCCCATGTAGACTGTTGTCCAGTGTGACTAGTCGTAGCTACACTTTTCAGTTTTATTTTCTTTGAGTAAAGAGTGGTGAAGAGTTGTGTTTGCTTGAAAGGAGGTTGTCAGTAGTAGTTTGAGCTGCTCGCAGCTCGCGCAGCACGCGATATGTGTAGTTATAAGATATATATACGTATATATACGCGGTGCTCCAGTCTACATCACAAGACATCAAAGTCCATATTGAAATCGATATTTCCAAATGAGCGTAGGACTTAATCAAGTGTATTTAGAGTTCAAACTTATTCAAACTTCAGATATCGCGTGCTGCGCGAACTGCATGCAAGCAGCTCGCGAATAGCACCTTGTGCTCACAGTGAGGCCGCGGTGCTCCAGTCTACATCTCAAGATATCAAAGTCCATACTGAACTTGATATTTCCAAATAAGCGCATGACTTACTCAGGTGTGTTTAGAGTCTAAAGTTTTTGTGTGCAAATTAATAATTAGGGGAGAGTAGGTAGCATTCATAGACTTTTTACATTTAGTCTTATAAAACAAAAGCTTATAAGCTATATATAAATAATTTTGATGCTGGGATATCGCCTCAGTATCCAGCTTTAAATATTTGAAATAGAAACTAGTAAACGTTACCAAGCTATAACGTTCCGCTTAAAAAGTAGAAAATGTACGAGTGCACCCTACACAGGGGTAGCTTCGTACGCACCATGGGGTACGTTCGTACATAGTGGGGAGCATTCATTCGGTGCGGTAGAAACTGTTGTAAATGCAGAAGAAACTGCACTATGCGTATTAAAATTATATTTATTGAGATCAAAGTTACAAATCAGCCTTATTTCAACCTTCAATATAGTTAATCAACTAATCAACAATTTAATAAACTATTTAACGTTTGAATGAATCATTGCACATTGTACATAGGCAGATCTTTCGAAAAGCTAAAAACATCAGCCGTTCGTACAGTAGCGGCAGTTTTGGATGGCATCAGTATACAGACAACATCTGATACTTCTACTGTTCCCTCGTCTTTAGTATTAGGGAAAATGAATTTCCAAGTCCCTGGCTTCTTTTTTAAAAACGAAACATTGTATTCAGTAGCCCTGTACTTTGTAACAATTTGTCCAACATAGTGTAAAACAGTCTTTTTCTTCTCAAATTTGACAAGTACCAAACATTTTTTTTGATATCTTCTGTCAAAATTGGCGCTTCGTTTCAGTATTCCATTCTTCTGTGCCAGGAGAAACTGAACTCTCTGAACGCTGAACTGAACTCTCACTATCTGTCTTCACAAATTTCTCCACAGATTTGTTTAATCTCTTCGGCTTTATTTTAGTTTTATTTGTTTTCCCTAGTAAATTTAATACACGCTTCATCGCCTTAGCCCTCTGCTTTCTTTCTTTTTATTGCTTTTTATTTTTTTCCAGTTATTCTACTCTAATTTTCTCTGGTGTATCACTTATACACCAGAGAAATATATTCGTGACTTCTTTCCTTTCTTTGGTTTTTGCGTGGTTTTCCTATACAGTTTAGGGTAGAGTTGGACCATTTCTGGTGATACTGAAAATAATGTAGCTAATGTCGATGGTGCATCGATTTACAGCTTCTGAGATAGAATTGAAGATGATGTAGTCGCTGATCTTTGAATATCCTGTCGAGTAGAATGTTTAGAAATATTTTGTTACGCAATACTTTTGTTAACATCCGAGCTTGGTACAACATCTGACCGGTATACTTGCAAGGAAGCAAAATCATCGTCACAAAAAATCAGTTTATTGAAGGGCCATATTCTGGTAGTTTTAAACGCTTTT
The DNA here is from genome assembly GCA_002245475.1 of Calephelis virginiensis. Classification (NCBI taxonomy): domain Eukaryota; kingdom Metazoa; phylum Arthropoda; class Insecta; order Lepidoptera; family Riodinidae; genus Calephelis; species Calephelis virginiensis. The sequence goes on along the minus strand of NJDC01020530.1, from coordinate 8,117 downwards.
GTAATGTTTTTATTACTAAATGACTCAAAATAGACAATTGTGGTATATTGCAAATATTTAAAGTTTTTCCTGCGTTATTTACATGCCAATCGTTAAAAGCAGTCTTTGACTTGGCATTGCAAGCTCCCAATGCATCTACATCTAAAGGTTGTAGACGTTGTGTTGTATGTGGTGGGAATGAAAGACAAAAAATACCGTTTTCATGAGCGTAGTCTAATGCCTCAATAGAAACGTGACTCTCGTTGTTGTCAACTAAAAGCAAAGTAGGGTTTTCTTTGGTGCAAGATGTCTTTGAAAATATTACAGAATTAATCCAACCACTCTTCGTTGCAACTCCTAAATTTCCTTCCGGAGCACCCTGCATAAAGTAATTTTTAAAATGCACTCTAAGGAAAACAAACAATTGGGCGATCGTGTTACCACTGGCTGAAACAATCCCACCAAAGGTGACAAGTTCACCTCTTTCTGCTAACACAAGCTGGCCTGTTTGGTTTTCCTCAGCAAATATCCTAGGCGTAATCAACTGTGGATATCCCCGTGTCGTCGAAATTATAAATACTATCTGCAGTAAATTCATGCTTCCTCAGAACTTTTACTAGGTTTTCAAAAAGTTGAGTCACATTGAGTTAAATCCAAATAATTTCGCAGCACTCGTATTTTCGGGCTTTCTTTAGCTCAACTTTACATTCCTCTTGCGAAAACTGTCGACCCAATCTTTTCTAGCCATCTTGTTGTGATCCCAAGAAGACGGATATTTTATTTTATTAGCTTTCGCAAATCCATATGCTCGCTTTCTTAGTTGAGGCAACGTTAAGCTGTAGTGCATTTTAGAACAATCTGATAAGTACTTGTTTTAAAGAGACTCTTGGACGACCGTGATCACTGGATGTGATGTAAACTTTGAAGTGAAAATATGCACTGGAAATGTTTCGTTTTGAATGGATTCAGCTTTATTACGAAAATCAATTAAACGTGTTGAAAGTGTTGTCGGTTTAAGAGACAGGACTCACGAAGCGATTTTTACCCGCGGCCGCGACGGTCGCGGTTCTGCGGTTTCATTTCAAATCTCACGAGAACGGTAATTTTGCGGTCCCGCAACCTCCCGCTCGCAAACTTGGCCGTTGTTGATCGCGCGGATGGCGGTTGTGGTTAAATAATCAATACAAATAGTACAAAATGGTCGCTCGCCAAGCGATCGCAGAGCGGGCAGTCGCAACCTTCCGAGGCGGCGGGAGATCGCCGCCCGTACGATTCTACGGGCGTAAACTCTGTCCGATCAGCTATTGACGCAGTTTTCGCACGCACGTAGCTAAGGAGACACTCAAGTGTCGAAACTCTGTTCGAGCTCTTATCGAATCTATTTTAGTCTGAGATTTTACTTGCATCGCTATTTTATTTGAACTTTTTATCTAATTTCATTTTAAGATTGATTTTTATTAAATGTAGCTTTGTTAATGTTTGACTAGTTATTGTATTTAATAATTAAAAATAAAATTGTTAATTTTATCTACAGGTTTTTGTCAATTTTTTAAAAATAAATCCCCGTTACGCGTGGTGAACGCATCATGCCTGAACGAATAGAACAATTATTTTGCTATTGCGTTTTTTGTTGTGTTGATTTTTGGTAGAAGCAAGTTCTTACGAAAAGAAAAACCGGGAAAATTTTACGATACAAAGTGAGCCGGTTCGACTAGTAATAAATAATTGGAATTTATTTTGTTTTATAATTTAAATTTGTTTAAATTGGAATCATTACACTTATTAGACCCCTAATGTAAGACTTTTATTTTATTTGTCGTAAGGATAACGATATTAATACAACGTAATACAGTGCACTAAAATAAATTAATAAACACCCCAGACTTAGAATTACAACCATCTGTATTCATTACAAAAGAACCTTCGATTTTACGAAATTCAACAAGACGCAGGACGCTAACAATGTCACAAACAATTACCGTTTCTGATGTCTGCATTGCCATTTCATTAAGAACACAACAGTGACTAGCACGAATATTATGGCGATAAGGTGTTTTTCGATTTATACAATTATATTATGTGTGTGTGTGTGTGTGTGTGTGTGTGTGTGTGTGTGTGTGTGTGTGTGTGTGTGTATGTGTGTGCGTGCGTGCGTGCGGTGTGTGTATGTGTGTGCGTGTGTGCGTGCGTGCGTGCGTGCGCGCGCGCGCGCGCGTGTGTGTGTGTTTGTATGTGTGTGTGTGTGTGTGTTTCAAAAGCAAAGCTAGTGCTAATTGTAACGTTGATTATTGCATGCCTGTATGTGTTGTATTGTGTATGACGGCGCCACCGTCAATGTTTTGCAAACCACATGCCACAGGCAAGCGATGACAAGCGATAGCAGCACTACGTCATTCCAATCCTACCGCCAGCCTATAAAAAGGCGGCGCTAACCGATGCATCGGATTCAAATCGATTCGTCGTTTTTCCCAAACCCACAATCTAAATGGATAGGACAACCGGAAGAGTGAAACCATACTCTCTGACAATAGCGTCGTACAACACAAACGGCTTAAGTCGGCAAAAAGACGAAGTACGGGAGTTTGTAAAAACACATAACATAGACATACTCCTAGTACAAGAGACCTTCCTTAAACCGTGTAATCTTGATCCTAAAATCGCGAATTACAATCTTATTAGGAACGATAGAATAGGTAACCTAGGCGGCACCCTAATCTATCATAAAAGATGTTTGCAAATAGATCCTCCGCAGCTGGAGAACCTAGAGGTGTCAGTATGTCAGGTGGGTATGACTGGACATAGGTCCATCATACTTGCATCAGCTTATCTTAGCGGTAACAAAACCCTGTTGGAGAGGGACCTAGAAACCCTCTTCAATATGGGTGAGTCAGTGTTCCTAGCAGGCGACCTAAACAGTAAGAATGTTCTATGGCGATGCCAGCGGAATAACTCCAACGGCCTCGCACTGAATAGGATTGCTGATAGGTTAGACCTTATCCTGGTAGCTCCCTCCGAGCCTACTAGATACTCTCTCTTAAACGAGGATTATAATATCCATCACAGTCCCAGTACAATAGATCTAGCACTGCAACGCGGCGTCTCTCTACAGGTACGCTCCGTAGAAGTGCTACACGAACTAGACTCCGATCACAGGCCCGTAGTATTCAAACTAGGGCCCGACGATCCGTCCCTGTTGGCTACCAAAACCAAACAGGTTGTAGACTGGCAAAAACTCAATACAAAAATCCAGTCTCTACAATCTGAATTCCTCGAACAAATTCCTGATTTAATAAACACAGTCGAGGAAGCAAAGACCGCCACTAGTCTACTTACTAGACACGTCCAGACCGTAGTAGACTCATCCTCTAGTACAGTCCCGGATGTACATAAAGATAGATTAGCCCTCCCTGACGACATTAGGAACCTAATTAGACGTAAAAATGCCGCGAAACGGCGTTACGTTCGATTCCCGTCAGATGAAAACCGGCGTTCGTTTCGTGAACTACAGAGACAAGTAAGGCGATCACACGAACGCTCGCTGGGACAATTTTCTTAGCGAGATCTCGCCGTCTCACGTGGCTTACTGGCCACTGGCGAAAACTCTAAAAAACGATCCTAAAGTAGATTTCCCTCCTTTAGTTAGAACAAATCAATCTCTCGCGTTTGA
>NJDC01020495.1:195034-222363 GCA_002245475.1 Calephelis virginiensis | reverse complement strand
GTTAAATTTTATTACAGAATTCTAAAATTCCGATGTTAAGAATTGCTCGAATACATTTTTTTTGTACTAAAAACACGTTGCAAAAAAGTTAACTATGATGCCATATCTTAGTATCGACGTGTCATACGAATTTCTTAACGTAATATATAGTTTTGAACATCATTATTCAATTATACAGCAAAATAATACTACCGAATAGTAATACTTTATTCAACAACGCCTGATATAATATGTTGACCATTTCTAGAATTTTGTCTGTTTCTTGATTTCTTTTCAATAAAATCTACTGAACAGATTCAGATTTAAATAGCCAAATAACAAAATCCAATTTATTTGTACCAATAGGTCAAAGTAGTATTGCTCTAATCGAAGTAACTTTAACGCAGTGGCGAAGATATTTTATTGATAATAATATTAAACAACAAGTAATAATACACATATAAAAAAGAAATAAACTTGTTAACCTTAAAAATACTGTGTTCATACCTATACATAATATGTTACACGGTATTGTTATGTTTAAATTTGCAATTTTTATTTCTTTAAAGCTAATACAACATTTCTTAAACATTTTCCTTGTTAAATAACTATTCTCTTTCTGTTGCGGCATTCTTCATGTGCAACTTCGTGTCGAATTTTGGCAGTCTTGATTTTTAATTTGAATTAATAATCTACGTAATAATGTTTAACTAAAGGTATATACTACTGTGTATATGTTACGTAATATTGTTACGTTTAATGTTGCCATTTTTGTTTCTAAATATTTTTGTGCTGCGGCATTCTTTATATGCAACACCGTGTTGAATTTAGAGTTTTGAATTTTTTTATTTGTATAAATATAAATTACGTTATATCAGGCTTAAAATATTATGTTATTTAAGTAAATGTGCGCAAGAGCAGTAATCTTAGTGCCTTGGTAGTATCGAAAATAATTAAATATACATTTGATTCTAAGTGAATTTTGAGTGTTTCTGTACACACTACATACACACAAACGGACGCATGTATATAGGCACATGTACGTGCGCGCAGGCTTCATATCGTTTGTGGACGGTAATAAAGATATTCTTTATTTAATTGATGGTAAATAACAAAAGCTGTCTTCAGATTACATCCGAATCTATTGTCTGTCTAAGCACCGGAAACGCTCATTTCGGTGCGTGCTTAACTGCGTGTATTTATTACTTGTAATTTAAAATTTTGTTTCGATCTCAATTGTACTAGCATTCGTTCCGGCACAGAGTTGTTACGAAACCGTGATGCAAACAAAAATTACCGTTTATCATTGCGGTCAGTCGCGACTCGCGGCCAGCTGGGTTCATTACGGTATTTTCATTACTACTTTTTACGATTTCAATCCCATCCAATCCGATCTAAAATCTAATGACATTGAATTCAAACAAGCATTTAAGTTCTCATGGTAAGAAACGTTATTCTTATAAAGATCGTGTATTCGTCGTCGCCTACCTGAGGCTACCATATTAAGCCTCTTGAATAATTTATTTACCCAGTTACTCTAATCTCCAGACTGGAACAATGACCTTGGAAGCACCGTCGTTACGATGGTAGGGTAATACGGTACCACTAATTCCGACGAGCCGTTACTTAACTTAAACCCTGGTCATGGTGCTTAAGACAATAAAATTACCATTTCCTTTATGGACTGTTTGCTGGTAAGGTATTTATATTCTATAAAGAAGTGCAACACCAACGTTGAAATTTTTACAATATTTGTTAAATTAATTTGTTGAATGAGACATATTACATAACATCGTCACGCCCGTTAGACAAGGGTTCTATGTCTTCTGACGTAATGGCGGCAAATCGAGAAACCGACATTTCGATAATAAAATTAGTATTGTAGTTATTTTGAAACAATAGTATAAAATATAATTTAAAGAAAATATAGGCGTTACTTTTCTTTTGCTACAAGTAAAAAAATTTGAGCATAACAAGTGATGATCTAAGCTTTTCCCTATTCTTTCTTAAAAACATACTACAAAAGGAGGTAAGTAGGTAGTATTACTAGGTAGCTGGGAGAGTTTTGCAGCGGCAGCTTGCCCGGATTGGTACCGCAACTTCACCTATTCCTGCCGCCATAACGTCAGCGCTTGCCGTTGACGTTTTCTGGTTCGCTGGATAATGTAGCCAGTAAACTTAATTTTGCTCGAGGCCTAACATCCCGTCCTCAATTTGGCAACGCACCATTACCACCTTTTAAATCCGTCTGATTACTTGTCGTCCAATATCATAAAAAAGCGTTAACGTAGTTGTTGAGCTTGTATATGTCAATCTAAAAAATATAATTTTTTTGCGGAGAAATGAGAGAACTCGTGACTTGAAATAAACAATTGACTTGTGCTGATATTATCCCTTAAATATAGTCGGTATAGCTAGTAGAGTCCTGGAACATTTCTTGTATTCCTGCGTTGAGGTTGGTCTTTCAATTTTAGTAGAGTCCTGTATTTATTGGACGTCTTGTGACATAAAAAAATAATGACTTTTTCGGACATAGCACAATTGCTTTCATTATTATGGCTTCCAAAACGTCAGTGCTTATCTTGTTGGGGTTTTGAAGATAGAATAGCCGTTTATAATCTCATAGAAGAGGTTTGACATCCCATTCTCAAGTTGGCAACGCGATATTGATATTTTGTGGTGTCAGCAAGCGAAGTTTATTTCTTAACTACAGAAATCTGAGTTCTTGTTTGTCTATATTATAAAAATGATACAGTGTGCAATGGCGGTTTTAATTGTGAAGATGATTTACAAAAAATAAATAAGAAAAAGCATCGCCCGGGCGTGGTTAACCCCCAAGCGAGAAACCTACAACATTTTCAAATCCCGCGTCGATTAAAAAACGAAACATTTCTTGTTTGTCTCTCTGGATAGTTTAAATACTGTAAAACCACAGGAATACTCTAATTTATATAAAATACATATAAAAAATATTATTGATTCTAAAAGCAATCAAGCGATAATTTTTCGTTTATTACAACATTATATATTTTGTTTGAAAAACATAATTATCGAAATTGGTTCATCAAAAAGTAAAAATGGACAAAAATTATCTCCTTTTTGTCAGTTGTAAATGAATTACAATCAAACTAATATTATGGCAACAAATTTATTTAAATTACTATACACTATAAAACAAGTATATTTAAGTAAGTTAAGTTTAAGTCATACATAAGTTAAATCTTTTAACCATGTACTCGAGGAAGTCCCAACAAATTTAGTTCCATTTACTCCCAACCCGTAAGGAGGACTAGCAGAAGTACGTAAGTAATACAGACCTCGCGTCAAAAATGATGAACCGAAACCAAGTGTTGCATTTCTTTTGTAATCACAAGAATTAATTTCAAATTGTTGCCAACTTTTACATCTTACGGCAACAAAAGACTTGGGTACTTTTATACTTTCTGCATAAACTTGAGCTGCTCGCAGGTGACTACAGGATGGCATTATACATCCCGGTTGTTGTGGTCCACCCCCATTTATATAAAAATCAGCATGACCTAGAGCTTCAATAGTACCTTGAATTAATCTATTTGAATGTATAACATCAACGTATTTAGCATCCATTTTATCTAATCGTTGATCTTGATATGCATATGAAAAGCAAGGTCCTGCTGGGTCCAGGCCAGTTATTTGACCTAGCGTATTACCTTTGTACCTCTGAAAGTATTTTCCGCACCAACCAGCGATGTGAGCTCCTAAGCTTATTCCAAGAATATGAAAATCACCAGCATTAGCACCGAAATGTTCCAAATTCGCTAAGAGATTTGCTAATCTTTTTCCTACTAATCGTGCGTTATGCACTGACAAGATATATCTTCCACTCATCATATCCTCAGCATCGACTAGAAGAACATTGAAGGCTTTCTTCTCTATGTATGCTTCAGCTATATCCAGTGAAACTGAAGATTGCGAATGATCTCTATATCCGTGAATGATGATTTTAGTTTTCCTTGTTATATCAAATACATCAGGTTTTGTTAGAGCATGATATGCTTCATCTATAGGAAAAGTCTTTATTGTGCCGTCATCAAATAATATGCTAATTTTCATTGATTTTAATATTTCATTTTGAATACTTAGAGAGTTGTATTGAAGATTTAAAATTGCTCTACCTGTAACAAACATTAGAAATGAACACAGTTGGACAACTTTTAGATTCGAAGGTCAAGGAATTCCACTCACATGCACCAGATAGTCTCGCATATAGACTCTCAGCAAAACTTAAGTTCTCTTTTGATTGATGTTCAGTTTGCGCTTTCACTTTTGTTACAATATAAATCACAATTGAAATCCACAGCAGGGTACTATAGGAGTTCATGGTAACAATACGCCACTAACACGGTCACTATGTCACTGCCTGTACTGAGAGAAAGGTCCAGTTTACACGTAAACCACAAAGGCTGCTGTCATTTGGCGGGGATGAAGGTTCACTATTAATTACCTTAACGTTATTCAGCGGTTTATTCTGTGAGATGTTTTGCGTTTAACATTATTTAAATCAAATATATAACTCAAGATAATATGTGAAAATGAACACACATTTTTACTATTATTTAACACATTACGGTATTCACTTTTATAATTTCTTATTTGCGTCATCATAATTTTAATAATAGAAATATTAAATTTAACTGAAATAAAACAAAAAAAAACGTAGCGACGTCAAAAGTATTTTTTTTAATAATTTATAACACATATTCTGCACACAAATGATGAGGTTTGGAATAAGCTTTACACGGAAAGTTATACTGAGGCTATAGGTATACAAGGTATAAGCAATTCCGAGTTTATTATTATTATTAGTAGAGATTCTGCTTATTCTTAGTTTCTAAAGTGTCCAAGTAAATTAACATTAGACTTCACTATCAAGTGAACATCGAAGCAATCCAGCTCCTTGATTAAACCGACCACCATAAGTAGTTAGGTGACCCTAAAGACGTTCCTAAGGCCCTAGATCCCTATCAACCCTAGCCCTAACATAAGGTGTAATATATACTTCGATGCGTGCGGGATGTCTGCAACACTAGATCTAAGGTAACAGACGGAACCTCACAGGTAGAATAGATGGTACGGATGTGGTGATATTCTTAAAGCTGATCGAGCAGGCTCATTTGACCAATTAAGGACTTGAAAGAGTATTCGCCACTTTGAGAGAATGGTAAATAGGACAAGAACCAAGGTTCAAATCTGGTTTATTGAACAAAATCTTCAGTATATATACAAATTACACCAACACAGACATTGATATAAAACTATGTATCCCAGCTGTGCAAATTATGGATGCAGCATCTTTGGGTGTTGAGCCATCCGAATGTGTTCATCTGTGGCTACTGTGACCTCTTTACCTCCGCATGTCAACAGTTGCTGTGTATGTTTAATGTCGCTTTGCTCACGTTGAACATCGATATAATAAGACTGATAAGGTTGATAAGGTCCAAGTCGTATGAACTATTGTAGTATATTGTAGCTAGAGCTGCAACGAGGTGATAGCGCTTAAAGTTCACAATACAGACAGTATATATATACGGTAACTTACAGTTACAGACGCTAAGAAAAAGTTGAAAGACCTAGTAGATTAATTTAAATGAAAATCACTCATTAGATTTAGTCTAGATTCTACTCGTAATAAGAGGCTTATGCGAGGTCCTTAAAAAAAACAAAAAAAAATCTTCACACCTCTATTCCTAGAGCAATAGACAGAGGTACAACAAGGTCACCTACGATTAGCTGAATATACTACTTGGTCCTACATGTGGCATACATATCGCCAAAGATGAGCTTATCTAGTCTCGGTTAGCGTTGTTTTTAGCAAAAAGCTTAAATTACACATTTTGAGTTGCTTGACGAGGAAATCGACCTTGAGACCTTATGTAGCCAACGCCAACACTGGATCACTAGACCACAGCGACTATAATACTTTAATTCATCGACAAAATTCGCTGGCCCTATTAAAGTTATTACAACGACACTTAAATGATATAACGATTGGTGATAGAAATTTGAATTTTTAATGTAATTATTAATTTGATTGATTGAAAACTCTATTTCCCTTGGTCGTGTCGAAACTATAAAATTACATTTCCTATTTTAATTTTTTTTATCTGATTCTAACCTTTAAGTTTTTTAATACTTTAATGAAGGAAATAATTATTGTGATCATTTACGAATTAATTTTGTAACATAAATCAACCATTTTAATATAAACTGGAGAGTTTGCGTGCTACGAATGTCATTTATTAGGTGCATCGGTCGTTATCAATCGATGAAAAAACTCGTTAATATTATACATGCCATTTTTTGTATATGTTTTGTTAATTTTAAGAGTCCCTCAACAGAAACCGTTATGCACAAAATATAATATTCGTAAAGAAATTAATTTGGTTTCAATTTTAGTCAGAAGCAAATATTGTAGTAGGTAAGTTTATCTATTATTGCATAGATGAGGACTAGAAAAACTATTCGCAGAATTTTCATGGTCTAAGTCGGTAATATACAAAGTATTTTTAAGTCTTTTTTAAAAATTAATAATTAATTTAACCGAATCCAACCTTTTTAAAATGAAAAAATAATAAAGACTTCCGTCATGAATTCGTAGGGTTTCTCTTCAGAGCATATCTTTTTAATAATTATGTTATGTCTGTTAGACCATAAATAATAATTAAATAATGATTGTATAAGCTCTGTGCTTTTTGGACTCAGGGCCGAATTGGCCAACGTCTTTTATCTACAAATAACTTTTGACAATAAAAACCGAAGCGTTTAGACCAAGAAGCGAATTGTTTTGTAAGCTTTTTGGCTTAGGCGCACTTTGGTAAATTTCTTTAAGTTAGTTTAATATGAGGTAGAGAGTATAATACTTTTAATTCTAGTACATGAATAGAACTACGTATTTTTTATGTGAAAGGCCACCGAGCAAGCATGCGGCTCTCCTGATGATAAGCGATAACCGTGACCAATAAACACCAAAGACGTAGTAGGTGTGTCGCTGTCCTGTGGCCGGGATGTTAGGCCAATTTGCAAGTCCACCGACTACCATACCCTCCGGACCAGAACATGACAGAGTTATTATGGCAGTAGGAATAGGTAAGGCGGTGGATCCCTACCCGTGCAAGTTGCTGCCCAGCACTCTGCCACCAGCGGTAGGTATGACCTATATTTTAACCTTGACTCGCTTGCTCGCCTGACTGACAGCAGAGAGGCAGATGCTCTATTCTACTAAGAGGACCCGGAACAACACGAATGGAAACAGAAAGTAAAAGAAAAACATATTTGCAGTGCTTGAGTTCCATACTTTTAATTGATACCTTTCACGAAATAACTTACACACTTAGGTTGCCCCCAATCGGTTGCGCGCATGTTTGAACTTTAAAATACAGCGCATCTACACTTTTATTAAAATTTATTTTTTTAAATTACTGAAGATATATCGTCGAACAAACATAGAACCGCAAGCCCATCTGAACACTTCACCCGCTACGCTCGTTTTTTAGTCGTAGAGATAAACACATTTAAAACGCAAACCGTGTTTAGTGGCTGCTTCAAATATAAAATTGAGAAACTCATGTTTTAGTTTAAATTCACTTAAGTTGCATGTTTATTTCAAGATAATAGTCGTTATTGTAATAGAATATTCCCACGATTTAAGCACTGTTCCGCAGTTTAAACATTTATTAGAGTTTAAATATAGTAATTATATTTCGAGCACAAAGTTTCGAATGTTGCTCTATGGGGTTATGTCACGTATAGAGCTACCGACAGTTATAAAACCTTGGGTTTATTTCTCGAGTAATTCATGCACCATTTTGCATTCGTAAAATAAGTGGAGATTTATTCTTACCTTATACTTAACTTCACACTTCATTTATATTGAAATTTGCTCGTAAGCAGAACCGCTTACGTACGAAGGCTTGGCACGTACAACGAATAGTTGATTTTGGCCCAACGTATGCAACAAACGCACATGATCATACTCACAATTTATGCCTTATTCTATAGTATACAAAATAAGTAGTAAATCGTTTGTTGTACCATTAATAAATCAAATACAGCTTTATCGATTTAAATTTTTGTTTTTTTTAATGTCTCAGCTCCGTATAGCAGAAAAAGTTGAATAATTAGAAAAAAAAAACATATTATATGTACTGCGCCCTACCGTAGTATTTTCACGCCCATATCCCCGAAGAGGTAGGTACAAGCAAGGCACCCACCCACAACTAGCCGAAGACACTAAGTCCCACAATGTGATAGGTGGCAAGCCTATCGCCAACCGGGCACATTTCATTTTTTTTATTAGAAAATTGGAAAAATCCAATTTTCTTTTTGTTGGCCGACCCGGATTCGAACCCAGAACTTCATGCAGTCAAGTCCAACACCCGGACCGCTAGACCACAGAGGCGACCGTATACCGTAGTATACTTTCAAAATGACACAAGTACGTGGTACTTGACGTCAGTTCCATAGTCTTTAATATGAATTAAATAGTAATTTATTACATAAGCCTTATTGCTATGTTTAACAATCAGTAAGATGTGTTCTTAGTTCGAAAAACAAAAAAATAAATGACGTCTTTGTATGTCAAGTGTGTAGGAGTAACGGTAGCTTTCAATATAATTACTATATTGTAATTTTTATTTGTCACATGAGGCTTGAATCGAACTCGCAACCTTTTCATTCTGCCGGTTGTACTATTGTGAATTCAAATTATTTTATTACCGTTTTATTAATTTAATTAAAGAATAAAAACTGTAGACTGGTTCTATCTAAGTATTATGAAGTATAGGGATGTAAAAACCCTTTCTGACAAATACGGACGCAGTGGAATGATTTAGCAATTTAGATGCTATAATATTATTGTTGACCCTGGTGCATTCAACTAGAGCGGTCAGCTTGGGAATGATCTATCACTAAATTACTAAATTATTTTAGTAGCGATCTGCGACGAATAGGGCCAATTCATCTCTACACTTGATAATAACATTTCTTTGACATATCATATCTAGATGAAAGATTGTTCTTCCCCGTGTCGAGTCCAGTTCCAGGTCCTCTGTGTAGTTACTAAATAGACCTTGAGAACTAGACCTAGACATCAGTACACTTGCCTTTATGCCTGACAACTCCTGGTAAGCCAACATAGGCTAAATGGGATATTAGCGATATTGTTAGTTGCCTAACCTAATACCCAGGTCATAGGCAGCGACGGACGTATAACATCTGTACTTCTAATTTTTTTGATGTTCCAATTCGGTCCGATAATCGAAATTATGTATATTATCCCAGTAATATTATAAATCCGAAAGTTTGTTTGTTTGTTTGTTCCTTCTTCACGGTCTATCCTCTGGACCAAACTGAACGAAAATTTGTATAGGGGTAGTTTAGGAGCCGGAGAGTAACATAGGATACTTTTTAACCGACTTTAAAAAGGATAAGGTTATCAATTCGCCTGTACGTTTTTTTTTTTGTATTTTACGCGATTACTCGAAGACCCCTGGACTGATTTCGAAAATTGTATTTTTGTTTGAAAGGGTATAATACTTCACAGGTTGTCTCATGATCACCAGATCAGGATCCGATGTTAGGAGTTGGGTTCCTAAGGAAATAGTGGTAAACTATAATAATTTCTTAGCAAGAATAGTGTTTTTGTGGACTATATACCATCCCATCCCACTAACATTATAAATCCGAAAGTTTGTTTGTTCGTTTGTTCCCTCTTCACAGTCTAATCCCTGGACCTATCTGAACGAAAATTGATATGGGGATAGTTTAGGAGTCGGAGAGTTACATAGGATACTTTTTAACCGACTTTAAAAAAAAGGAGGTTATTAATTCGTCTGTATAGTTTTTTGGTATGTTACGCGATTACTCGAAGATCCCTGAACTAATTTGGAAGGATTCAGAGGTAGGCCCATGGTCACCAAGTCAGGATCTGATGATGAGATCCTGGGAAAATCGAGGGAAACTCTAAAAAAATTGTTGTCAAGAATAGTGTTTTTGTGGATTATAGTCACTTGCTAGCAATCGCCAATGGTCACTTCATGATGCTATGCTAATGATCCATCATTAGCATAGCATCATGAATCATGAAGCTTTAAATCATCAGGTCACCTACAAAAAGTACCAATTCTTCAAGAATATGAATCTTTCAGATGATACATTTTAGTTAATTCGGTAGGTATTTATTATATAGACTATGTAGAAGTTCTGATGATGAACCCAGGAGTGATAGGCACTTCCCACTATCCCACTGTAATATTATAAATCCGAAAGTTTATTTGTTTGTTAGTTCTGACCAATCTGAACGAAAATTAGTATAGGGGTAGTTAAGAAGCCGGAGAGTAAACATAAAGGAATAGAAGAAGACGATCGATTGAATCAGAAACCCTTACTCAGACGCAAGAGAGACTTGCGGAACAGGCTGACCGTCAAGAGTCTTTGAGGGATTTAGAGACATTTACACAGACGCAACTAAGAAGATCAGCTAGCGCTCAGCGTCAAACTCAACGTAGTAGCGTTTTCATTAGGTGTAATAGGATTTTTTTGTTTCGTATTCAAACAGCATTCGATTATGACAATACGTTACAGTATGAAAATCCTCCTTCGATTTTAATTGGAGAAATGAATAAAAAATCTCAGCATTGTGATCTTTTAAAATTTAAAGATGTAACGCATGCTAATAGTAAGGTATTATTCCTTTTTCTTGGTAAACCAGATGAGCCGTTGAGCTCCTTTATTGTGCAATTCTGATGAGTAATTGTTTTCAAATGACGTCGTTTGGAGTAGGTAGACACATCATTATGCCGGGATGTTCTCCCACATTTTTCTGTGCAAGGTCAAATTTATCTCAGAATCGGTTCATATATTATAAAGCTGAAGAGTTTGTTTGGATGTTTGAAATTCTTCCAGTGTTAGATGGCTATCTATATCTAGGCTTATTTATCGAGGAAGACTATAGGCTAGACATCATTATGCTAAGACGGATAGGAGCGGAGCACCAATCAAGAATGTTTTAAAATCGGTGTATTTTTTTACCTATTGAGAAGTACCTACCGCTGCGTGCGGTGCGTTAGCTCAGTATAATCTTTTTATGCTAACCAAATTTGTTTTAAAATAATGCATTATTTGCGAAGCTGTTTTTATAAACATTCATTTCCAAATAAATACGTTATTCATCACAAGTATTTAATTTAAAACAAAAATCACTTGATTTAAATATGAACATCATAGGAGATATCGCAGTTTTAAAATAATATCAAATGATCGAAAACTGCGACCACAGCTGATGTACCAAGGCGGCAAGTTGTCATGAGAGGAAGGTGGTCGCGGTGGTCCAAGTTAGCTCTACAAGATAGGTACTATGCTACCCGGCCAAAGAGCACTACAGTCATAAATAATATTAATAGGATTTTGTAACTACCGACCGCACGGCCTAGACGCGTGGTTGGCTCCTTACGGAATGGTCGTATGCAGTGAGCTACTTTTTAAATTTGTTCTTCTCAGAATATAATCGTATAATACTTATTATATGAATAAGTTTTGTTTTAGTTTACTTATGTTTGTTAATTTACATATATGAATAGATACATTATATTTTGATTTTGTAGTATTTTAGGGTAATTATTTTACCGTGCATTGGCGATATCTTATCGTATAGTAAAAAATATTTGAGTAATTAGTTTTTCAATTTAATTAAACTCTTGAGTAAATAATAATATATTACATACTTATGAATAAAAAGGGTTAGAAAAAGATTTCGACTTTCTCGGCAGTCTACTTCTGCCAAACAAATAAGGAGACAGATAATGAAAATGAGCTTGATATTGAGTCGGAACATAATAAAAAAACTTTATTTCTCCATGAACTATCTTTAATTTACATGTACACTTCACCAAAAGTGACCGCTCATGCCCCTGGATGTTCCCGTTCTTTTAATGTGAAATTACCATTGTTGGTAATTTTGGGCGGAATTGATTTTTTGCAAAATTCAAAGCTGAAAATGTTGTTCCTACAATTTCTAAATGTGAGTTTCCAAAGATATTCCCAAAGGATTATTTCTGCCTAACTGTACAACCTGATAACCTACGACTAGCCGAAGACATTAAGTCCCACAATATGATAGGTCGCAATCTTGTAGCCATCCGAGCACTTATCCAATCCCGGGCAAGTCGCAACGTTACTTTTAGTAGAAAATTTAAACTTCACATTTGTCATTTGTTTTTTTTTTGCCGGCCTGGAGATCGAACCTAGGATCTCAAGAATTCATGTCCGATGCCGGACGGCTAGACCACAGAGACGATGTATATTTCTAAAATTTTCAAAAAATCTTCTGTTAGAGGTTTCTATAACTTGGGATACAGTTTAATTTCACAGGATTTGCCGAAGTGCAGATAAAAATGTAAAGACAATAACGTATTCCTACTAATTTATCCGAGGTGAAATTAGAAAAGAGGAAGTGTATTGTATTTTGACGGCAAATGTTTGATGCTTTTCCAAAATTAAATTAAAAATAGATTTAAATTTGGAAAAGGACGTAGGCTTTTTTACCTTAAAATATTCTTTTTTTTATTTTAACGGGCAGCGTTGGAGAGCTAAATATTAAAAATAATAGACTGTGCAGGTGAAGCCGTGGGTAACAGCTAGTACATAATATTTAGCACATTCTCGTGCTGCAATCGTACCCGCAACCTTTTTGCATTTTGCCAGTTGAGCTACTTTGGATTCAAAATACAGGTTGAAATTTGTTTTTTTTACATCTCTTTAAAATTATGTAAAAATATATGATTTATATGATAAATAACAATAAAATTGCTTTTTAATATCACACGGTAAATATTAAGTACTTATAAGTTCATATCTTTAACGTCTTGTGAATACTTTTTGCTGCAAATAATTAAACGAAGCCTTAGCCTATCAAATATTCAGTCGAAATTAAAATATTCCGGTTTCCTTTGATCTGTTTTTAACTTACAAGTTTTAATAAAATCATATTTTTTATCACATTTTTATCACATTGTTTAAGAAATTTAAAGCTATTTAATAAATTATTTTTAATCGAAACGCTGCAATGACACAACAATAATAATATTTACGTGATTCATACCCACGATTGAAGAAAGTGGAACAAAAACTAAGAAGGATGGGCCTGGTATTAATTAAAAACACAATATTATATGTACCGTAAACCGTACTGGTGTGCAAGCAGGCAGGCGGCTGTCCTGGTTGTGAGAGACAGTCGTCGCATTGACAGTAGATGTTACCGATATGTCGCTATTTCATGTCCGGGATTTCCAGCCACGTGTGCAAGTCTACCAGCTACAGTATGAATGGTATGGATTTCAGAACGCTTAGGCGTTAGCACCTTTCCGGGCGAGCTGCTTTTTTGTGTGATAACATATCGATCAGGCACACGACTTCTATAGACACCATAGAGACTATAGGTTTGTCGATGTCCTGTGATCGGAATGTAAATAAGCCTATGATGTTCAAGTTTAGAGGCTACCCTAAGTTAAGGCCCGGAACATGACGCAGCCATTATGGCAAGAGGAACAGGTAAGGCAGTGGAACCCTATCTGCGCAAGTTATTGTAATAAACTCTCTACCACAAGTAGTCTTGTCGGTAGATATACTATGCAGGCAGCCAGATCATCTACCCTACACAAGGAACCTAGACCAACACGGATAAGAGCGTGCTTACATAGTGTATATCGTAACATTATTAAGACACAACATTAAGTCACAGTTTTTATTTTCCATTCATTTTTAAAACACCTAAAAACATATAAAGTTCGTTGAATTAGCATTTTTAATTGTAATATAAGCTTACTAAAATAAACCATTAGCGTTACTCAATATCTCGATATTAATTACATAAAACAAAATATTAACATTCAAAAAAAGTTATTTAAATAAACAATGAGTGTTCTGGGAAAACAGTTCAAAAACCGATGGATCTGCGAAAACACATAAATAATCTTAGTGGTTCCACGAATCGTCAGACATTTTTGCTTGGCAGTACATCGATTAATCATTATTAGTCCTCTCTACTTATACACAACAATAAGCGAAATGGACTGTCACTTATTGATAAAAGTAAAAATAGACGCTGGTAACTCGGCCGCGATACAACTTACATTACGTATAGTGTAATTTGCGAAGGTAGCATTTGGATTAGTTGTATGCAAACGTATACCTACACGAAATGATTTGGTTTGATATTATTTCGTGTAGAGATTGTTGGGTAAGTGGCGTGACGGCAGGCAGCTAGCCGTGGGCGGGTAGGCTTGCGCCCATCGCCTTCGGAGTTCGGCTGCAACACTCCAGTAGCCGCCCGCCGCCGCGCCAATCGCACGTCCCTCTCGCGGCCCGCAACCTCCCAGAAACTGAGAGCGCTACCGCGCCGGCACAACAAACGGTTTATACAGTGTTTCCACTTAACACCGACCGCGGTATAACACCGACACGCGACTAATACGTAAGTTATTCAAAAGCACATGGTTTTCAGGTTTCAGTTCTGGCTTTTTTATTTTGCTCTTTTTTTTAAGCTCGGGAAAATGAATATTATTTTCCTTGAAAACGTAGCCTTTTTTTATTCATAATCGCTTGATTTCCGCGTTAATTTGCAGTTGTTAGCTTTACGTAATAATTAATTGCAAAAGATATGTTTTTTTTATTCACGCTTATTCTTGCTATATGTAAAATGAGTGCCTGACAAATTCGTAGATTTTAAGATTTTGTATTTTTATTTAAGTTTATTTGCATGTTAAAGTATATAAAAACTATGAACACGTGCTTGTTTTGTCTTATATTCGATCTATGTTCTACTGTAAGGTTTTTTACCTTTTAAATTATATATCTCAAGTATTTTACCCGAGATATAACTGTGGTACGTTTAGCCGCTACAGGTACTATTTATTTAGGTAAGTACAACAATAAGGCCCGGGCAGACGCATGGGATTAAAACTCCATGACGCCCTGTCAATGGCATTACTCATTTCTTTCCCACACTGGTTTAATCTTGTGACGTAGGAATGTGACGTCATCTCAAAGAACCGATGCCACAACAAATATTTATAATAATGTCAAGAGCTACGCTAAATCAATTTACTTAATTGAACGATTATTGAATATTTTATTAATCGAAAAGACTTTTTTTGCAATAGCTATTGAAAATAGCAATTCCAAATAGAACATTTTCTGTTGAGCCAGATAGAACATGTATTAAAGTGTACATTAGTCATTTTCTTAATATATTTTGTCAATTTTCTCAAAACAAATAGAAATGAACATTCTTCTCAAACTTAAAAAAAAAACTTTTTGAGCGAATGTGCATTTCCACGGAGAGTATTTTTAATTACAGTGATCAAAAACCATTTAACTCTACCGGTTATCAATTATTCTTACTTCGACGATTATACATCTATCTAAAATATACATAAATATTCCTACTTAAAATATTGAGAATCATATAAGAAGAAAATAATCTATGTGTACTGACAGTACAGAGACTTTACCAATAAGAAAACAATGATATACAAAAATATAGCTGTAATTCTGGCTTAATATGAAATGAAATTAAATGAAGTGAAATTTATTTATTTGCTGAATATGTGTGTTTAAAAGTTGTGACAGAATACTTATTCATACCAACATATTCTACCACACTATGGTGTGCAAATATCTAACTTAATTAAATATATTGTATTTTTTATTTTTGTTATTTATTTATTTTAACATATAAATTCGTTTAAATATATTTACTACTAGGTTAGCACTAATTAATTAAAGCAAAAATTTTAACGATCAAGTTTTACCCTATCTACCATACACTACCACCGTTTCCAAACCTAGTCAGACAGGAGAAGAAACGGCGAAACAAACTCCTCGGCAACCCGGCCATTTCATATTTATATTTATTAATATTTATATATGTATATTATCAATGAATCCTTTCTGCAAGTAAGTTCCTTTCTGCTTCCAAATTGAGTGCTGGTATAAATTAATAAATAATATTTAACTTGAATATCGCTTGTTGCCGTGCCCATTTTAATCGTTATGATCTTTTCAAGAGCATAACATGTACTTATTGCTTTCCGAATATTTCAAAAGGCGTTCGTCGATTGTCTGTAATTAACAGCATGACTAACGCTAGGTGGAAGTGTTATCGTTGACTTCGTCGGATTTATCGCCTTATCTATTTTCGACACTGTAACATCCAAAATGTGGTTTGTTTGATGAGAAGGGTAGTTGGTAAACTTAAGAATCTCAGTTTGGCTACGCACGATAGATTTGGGATTATTAATGACCTGCATCTCGTATCTCCAATCGAAGGATTTGTATGTTTTTTTTGACTTCCTGCGTAGTAAAAGAGCACATAGACGGCGCAAGGAACAAAATATTCCATAGCCATATTTAACGCATCATGTTTCACTATGGATTTGATTGACGCTGTTCTGATGTTCCACGAAAAACTCTCATTTTAATGGTATACTTAGTCACTATCTTAAAAAGTTTTTTTTTATAACAAACTAGATGTGCGGCTACGCAGCACAGCAGACTAGAACCGGATTAAAATTAGTCTATGTCATTCTTAGTCTTGTGGCTCAATTGTTTAACCTCGTAGACAACTTTAGATCTCTTAAACAAAACACGACAACGCTAAACAAATTTAAAGTAGCAGAAATAGTTAAGGCAAGTGCAACTAAAGCAGACTTACGCACTTTGAAAATGGAACTTATGATTCTGATAAGGTTTTTGTACAAGTTTTAGCAATTTGTAGAGGCTTATTAATTTTATTAGTGACTAAGCTTGTGAAAACATATGACGTCAAAGATGGAGGTATGTTAAAATAATAGTTGCTTTGCTACTCTGACTGATAACGTTCACGTCTTAATTCTCCAGAAGAAATTGTATTTTAGTTCTTTTGCGGTGTTTTTAACTAACTACGAGTGATATTTATCAGTTCGCTAGACCTGTGATTGTGAAATGGGATATGTGGAATAAGACAGTAAAGATCTTAAACAGACTTAGAGAGAAGCATGCAATCCATCAATGTAGTTTTTTTATGATATTAGAAAGCAACAAGCAACCGGATTTCCTGAGGGTAGGAAGTTACACGCTTCGTAAAGACACCAAAGGTGGTAATGGTGCGTTAAAAACTTAAGGTCGAGATGTTAGGCCTCGAGCAAAAGTAAGATTACCGGCTACCTTACCCTCCAAACCGGAAGACGTCAACGGCAAGCACTGACGTTAAGGCAGCAGAAATAGGTAAGGCGGTGGTACCAATCCGGGCGAGTTGCTCCGAAACTCTACCACCTAGTAGGATCTTACGGTGATAGTGACGGTAATATACACACTTTTTTAAATAGCACTTGTACTTTTCAATTAACACTTTATTTTTTTATTTTTACACAGTATTATCAGGGTTTTTAATTAAACATAACCAAATCTTTTTCACTTCAACATTTATAATTTAATTGTCTGTAACTGACAAGATCTTAGTTTATGGTCTTCGAGAATGACTATACACTGATGTTCCTAGGTACTACCAGGCAGCAGCCAGCTCAAGGTAGCGACGTTAATCTGAACCTTGAATCTGAGTTCCATAATCTATGTTCACCAAATCTGCGACACGACGCATTCAGGATGTCAACGATATGTTGTTATGCAAGTGGGTGACATTTTACGTAACTGTCCCAAATTCCGACAGCACTTGCCGACGGCCAGTGTACGACTAGGGTTCACATCCAGAGAAACTATCTACGAAAGCTTTAAAAGCTTTTTGTGGGCTTGTTTAAATTTTTCATAATAACACCTGTATTATATTTTTATCAAAGCTAGAGATAATAAGAAAAATAATCTTTAATACGTGAAGATTTCCAAATAAGTACTTCATTCATCATCTAACCTAAGACTTGAATGACGACCAGCTTTAGACTGAAATTGTATTAAGCCACGTCAAAAATAGATCTTCGTTTATTTTCAACTTTTGAAACGACGCTAACGTCCTGCTATCATTAAATTTGGGTTCACATCTGCCATTAGGTAATTCGCGCCATCAGAAATACCATACCATTTTTAAGGGACAATCTTATTTATTTATTTATTTATTTAACACTTTATTGCACACAAAAATTAAAATACACAAAATACACGAGAAGTTAAAAATGCACAAAAGGCGAGCTTATCTCTAACTAAACTAATCTTATCATCCGTTAGAAAAATAATCAGGCAATTCAGTTCAATAAATTCACTAGTGCTATCTACTAATCCGCGTAGATAATAAAGTTTTGCAGTAATTAAGTCCCTTCGACATGTTGAAAATAGTGAAAAATATCTAAAAGAAAAACCATTTGGAAATTCATACAAGACGTAAAGTACTTATACAACTAAATCTTTCTCGAAAACTATGTTATCTTTTGGTGAAAATCTTAGAAAATCGCAGATCTTGAAACCCATACTCATATTACAGATTAACACACCGCTAAAATAATAAGTTCAGCGGCAAGGGGTAAAGTGAGTTCCAACATTTTGTATAGTAATAAAATCCACCGACATTCGTATTTCAGAAAATCCATGCGTAGATCTGCCAGAAGTACCTTTAGGAAGCTCGCAAAAATGATTGAATTTTTATTACAGTTGGTTCAAAGTATTATGTTTGAATTCTGCAGTCACGCGACTTATTTATTGTGTATTTGTTTTAATTTTATCAATAATCTAGCAAACGCTTCGTTATGTATGAATAAGGACTTTTACAATATTTTGGATCATCTGCCATCTTCCCTAGCTCGTAAGAGGCAAGCATAGGTCAATAGTATTATTACTAAGATTACTACTACTGAAGTCCTGTTAAACAATTTATTGGGATCTGTCGCCTCTAAATTTTTTTGTCGACATAATGACAATATTTATCACTTCCCGTTCTTGTTGGTCAGTAGAATTGCACATTAGGCCACAGGACAACGACTTATCTATTGCACCTATGGTATCAATATGTTACGGGTGCGTCTTACCGTCAGGAAAGTTGTGTGCTTGATCGCTAACTTGTAATTAAAAAAATACAAACTTTAGTTGTATAATGATCGGTCTATTGGGATAAAACAAACATACAGCTGTGTGGACAAGGACAATAAACGGAATATACAACAGCACCCGACAAGGCAGGCTCGTGGGCGGCTAAACCTAATTGATTGACATTAAACTGCTATCTGCTGTAGCTGCTGCAAGTCTCGTGTGATATCGTATGCCACATAATTTTACATAGTAATAGAGTCAAATTTTACCAAATTTATTTGGTCGTCTCGTTAATCGAGGGGTTAGGGTGCGCGTCTAAAGGCATCGGCCAATTGGGCTCGACTCCCGAACGGTAACGAGGTAAGCATTTGTGTGATAAAACTTAGATAAATAGCGAACAAGCAGACAACTCTTTTCCTGTAGTAAATAATAAGCTTCCTGTTACAATCCTGTGGCCTATAGACGCCATAGATGTTATAGTTGCGTCACTGTCCTGTGGCCAGTATATCACGCCTACAGTAAAAGTCTACCGGCTGTCCTACCCTATAGATCGGAACCCAACACTGTCATTATTGCGGCAGGAATAGGCAAGGTGGTGGATCTCTACCTAGGCAAGTTGGTGCACATCACTTTGTCTTATCGGTCTTGATCCATTAAATTTGTGCTTGCCTCTTACGACCTGACTGACAGGAAGGCAGATGGTCTATAATCTATATATACTTCGCAAGAGACCTGGACTAAAAAGGAAAAGAAATGTGGATCTGTACAAATGGAGGTATTTATACAGACCTTAAAATATTTGCTAGTACAGCATCATCGCACAAAGTCTGACAGATTGCCTCGCTGTAGAAACGAAGTGTACGGACTTTCCCGCTTGCTTATCGGTCTAGTGATTTTCCCGTTTTGAAGTCCCTATTTTGGTCCCTATTTTTCTGACTGCTTCTTTAGCCGAGAAGCTAGCGTATACGCCTAGCCTGAATACCTACGAAGCTCGAGTTCGATTTCTGACGGGGCTTTTGTGTGATAAGCGTCTGTATTTCCAGGCCTGCGAATTTATTAAAATACATTCTGGTATCCAACAATAACAGATAAGCATATAATTCGCTTACCTTGGGGATTAGATTTAATTTGACAAAGGATATTTATTTATGTATTATTATTTAATTATTATAAGCTAGAGCGCCAACCTCTTCATAAACGCTTGCTGTGTTTTTTCTTTCATTTTAAGGTTGTTATTTCTTTTGACATCATATTCATAAATATTTAAATAAATTATTTATTTATCTATTAGTAATGATAACTGCTTACGATGTACGCAACAAGTATTGACATAATATTGGATATTATCCAAGGCTTTGCTTTAATACAAACTTGGATTTCGATTTTAGAAATTTGTGCAAGGTTTTTGGATCTACGTTTGCAGTTTTTCTTATCCCTAAAAGTAAAAATAATAATTAAAAGCATAAATGGCCACTCCGCTTATGACAGTATCTAAAAGATATTTACAAAACAATAGTTTTGTTAGCTTGATAGATAATGTACACGAAAAACGTATGAAATATAAACAGAAAACAGTTTTACAAAAATAAACCCAATTCCCTTTGTACACGTTAAAGAAGCAAACACACAATGAAATAAATAATACGAACCTCTTTCAATGTGTCAAAGTCGGAACTATTCATGAGTTTTATCTTAACCTTTTTGAAAGGTCTATTGTCACAAAAAATTGCAATTTCATATATAAAAGATTTTTCCAAATGTTCTTGTCGATAAAACTCGTCATTGAGTGTTTCGATACAATTATAGGTTTTTGGTAACCTTACCAAAGTGGCTTAAGAACGTAGATCTACTTTGGGTTTCAGTAGAAGCGTACGTTTCTTACATTAATAAAATACTACTGCTTGTATATAGGACCACGATAAACAAGCAGAATTTTTGACTTCCCATCGTTGATATTTAGTGGAATTGTATACGTAAACTCTATTTTTAACCCCTGACCCAAAATGAGAGGTGTTATAAGTTAGACGTGCTTGTGTGTGTCTCTGTCTGTAGCATCGTAGTTCTACAGCGGATGGACGGAATAAGATGTGTTTTTTCCGTAAATCAGCATTTGTAGAAAATTGGAACATCGCATTACTAATAACTAGTACGTAAGTAAAAGAACTAAATTTTTAGAACAAAAGCTCTATAGCTTTTGAACTATAAATTACCAAAATGTATATATAGAAACTGATGATAAAGGCTCAGTGTGCCGAGTGTGACTTTTTGAAATGATTTACCTACTTTACTGTCGCGTTTGCATTTAACGACTTAAGTATATTATGGAGTTATTGTCAGCGTCTCTAGCTAAAAATAGCTATGATTTAAAAAATACAAAAAATAGCTGAAAAATAAATAGCTTGATTCAACTAAATAATTCCATATATTTGGATCATCCCAACGTAAAAGCAGTAGTAAAGTAATTTACACTCAGTATTTACAGCTCGTTTGTAAGCATCGGAACAGATATTAGAAGCACCTATATTCGGAAATACGAACAAAATGTCAATATAGTCAGTCCTTACTCTGTCACTAAACCATGCAAGGACATGGACGGTCTTTAGAACAGAGGTCAGCTTCGGGATAGTTGACTCTATCTCTACTCCATCATAACGAAATTGTGTAATGTCGTAAATTAACTTATAACTACAATAAATCTTAACTAAATCTGTTCACATTTTTTGACGACGAGGACTTAATGACAAGCACCATTATTGAATCGTCATGAATGGTGCCAATTGAACTATTTAACGGAAAAACCGACACGATGCGGATTTTTCTTGTTTGAAAGCTGACATGATGGTTTTTAGCCACATTACGTAAATACTTTGTCGGGGTTATTTAAGATTTTTAATATCTCTGTGTGTCGAAAGCACACACACACACACATAGTGTGTGCTTTCGACGCTACATTCGTATTATATATTAATTACATTCTTAGCTACATCACCTAAATGGTTTAAAAAAATATAGATTTATCTATTTATTTACTGAAATAGGTGTATAAAGTTATCGAAAATTATTTATTCTAAAAGACGGGTTATCGAGTGTTTTGCACAAAACTGTCATCTTCTTTATTACATTGCGAGACTGACCTCGAGGGAGAAGTTCAGAAACACAAATAAATACTGAGACCGCCTTATAAATAAACATGGCCCAAGGTAGAAATGAAATAAAGTTGATATTATAGTCCGTATCAAATTGTAATAAAGACTGTAACACTAGCTTGAACCTCAGCGTACTTCACTCCATGCTTATTGATAAGAAGGAGACAGTTAAAGTAAAAAATGTAAAAATATATTTTTGATATAATTAAACAGATGAAAAGTTATGACTAAACATAAAACAATGCAACAGACTTGTTAGAATATGCTATAAAGCCCTGAATTCAAATTAAAATCATTTACTGTAGTAATAGAGAACACGATAAAGTATTACAATCCGAGCGATAACCATTCCATTTGCACCATCGATAGATTTTATTCAGGTGCCATTTTAAATAAGGAAATTGCACTATGTTTTTAAATCAAAAATACGTAAGTAAGTGTCTATTAAATTGTATTAATGTTTGTCATGATTGATGACATGTTCAACACATTCAAGTGATCGTAAGAGAATAAAATTCTTGTTACATTTTTATCTTTTTTTAACAAATGTTGTTAATATTTGAATATATTTAAGTGGTTTACCAACGCAACGGTAGAGTAATTTGCATGATAAGCATAACAGCTTAAAGTAAATTTATCAAAATAATACAGATAAATGTAGCATAATAATTATATATTATACAGTTACTTTAAGCATCTAACGTAACAACAATACAGGTAATCATTGCAAAAATATAGAATTAAATTATTAATGTATAAAACAGATCATCAAGCTATTATTCTCGTTGGTAATCAACTGGTAACACAATGATTTTATTAGATAAAAATCGATATATTTAATTCAAAATAAAACCTGTATTACTAGAATCCTGTTGGATTAGTAACAAAGTATTTAATAATGTGTATTGCAAATATGTGCAAGTGCTATTTAAAAAAGGCGTCTATACAACGTGTCGGAAATAGCAACTATAAATTACTTTTTAAATATTTTTATAGCCCCTATGCCTAGCGGTCTTGAGCTCCCGGGTTTGATCCCCAGATTAGGCAACAAAAAAGATTGAAAATATGTATTTTAAATTTTCGAATATAAATGACGTTGCCCGAAATTGGATATGTGTCCGGTTGAGGATAGGCTTGCCACGTATCACATTGTGGGACTTGGTATCTTCGGCTAGTCGTGGGTGCTCGGTTGTGCCTCTGTCAACGTCTTCTGGGATATGGGCCTGAAGATACTTTTTTTTAATATTTCAGGTATTTCAAATGGTCGATCGACCACTGAAAATTTTGAACATAGTTTACCCAATATTTCACAACAATTCAACGCAGTAAAATCGTGGCACGTCGTTTTCTCCCGTATTTTTTTTATTTTCTGTGATAAATAAGATAACTCTGGAGAAATAAGATAATCCAAATCCCATCATATAAAAGAAAAAATATGTACAAACAATTTTTAAGCCCTCTCCGATTTAACGGTGATTAAAAGTCGGACGTTGATTAAAAAGAGGACGCCCATAAATCAGGATTGGTAGTTTTAAATGTAAAATCATGATCTCACGAGATTGTACTTGAGCCTAATAAAGATTTACTGTAGGGGCGCTCGTGAAATATTGCCGTGTACGGTTTATTACCTCTTGTTTTAGGAGCTACCTTGGATTTACCCTTCAGATTATTGCAAAATTGAACGTCACTAGAAGAAGCGCGTGTGCGTAATAACCTTCTAATAAAGGAATTGGTTTGAGGCATCTCTTTAAGGGTTAACATGCATGTAAAAGTACTTACTTTTAAACAATAAAATCGTGAAGAATAAAAATCGTATTTTTTTTAAATTTTTGGTTACATTATTTATAAAGCTATTTTATCACATTGTTTTAGTATTTTTTTATAATACTAAGTTAATATGAATGTAACATTATGCCAATTATAATATAAAAATGCCTAAAATTAAAGGATCCGAGTTCCTTGTGTAGAATAGATCATCTGCCTTTCCCATCAGGCAGCTCGTAAGAGGCGAGCATAGGTTTGATGGGTCGCTGCCATCAAGACCACTGGTGGAAGAGTGCCGTGCAGCACTTGCCCGGGTAGGGATCCACCGTCTTATCTGCTGCCATAACGACATCTTCGTGTTCCTATCCGAAGGGTAGGGTAGCCGGCAGACTTGCACAATAGGCCTAACATCCCGGCCACAGGACAGTGACGCACATATAATATTTATGGTGTTCATAGCCCACGACATTTCTTCAGAAGAGCCGTGAGCTTGTTCCAGTGAAAAAAAATACAAGGTTTGCTCAGGAACACCGGGTAGTGCTTAAAATGTTAAAATCATCAGTTTTTCTCACGATCAGTCATTATTTTTACCAAATCTAAGCTTAAATCTGCTCATCGCGTTATCGCCTCTGTTTACAAGCAGTCCGGTATTGGACTTGACTTCATAAGGTTTCGGGTTCAATCGTATCAGGTTACAAAAAGAAAATGCGTTTTTTCAATATTCTAATAAAAATAACGTTAGATTTGGATAAGCCCGATTAGTGATAAGCTTACATGATAGGTGGTAACCTATCAGAGGTGCCGGGAATTACTTTAAATTTGTAAGTGGCCGATAGACTCTGATATTCTCAGTATCTGTGTCTAAAATTACAAAAACGTTGTAATTGTTTTAAAAAATAATTTATTAATTAATGTATATGTTACGGTAAATGAGAGCAATCGGTAATTATCTTTAATTACCGGCAATTATCTATATTAAAAATTATAGATAATTACCAACGAACGTGGTAAATACTGAATTATCCACATTTACCGGTAATAAAACAAATCGCGGAGCGCGAGGAGGATGATACTTACAGCCGCGCACGTCGCGTTGCAAGGTGATTGTTAGAGTTGTGACTTATGTGGTATGATTTAGTAGAAAGGGCCAACCAAGATATTGAAAAGCTGTTGGCTACTTGGTTAAAAACAAATAACACCACAAAATGGTCCAAAAGAATAAAATTTATACAGTTTATGAAAAATAAAGCTCATCACTCATGAATAAGTCATAGCACCTATGAGGCTATGTTTGGATATAAAGCAAAAGTGGCTTTGAAAACTTTCTTGTCAGCTCTTTAAAACAATATCAGATTTTTTTATTTAGATTACAAGCGAAGAACAGGCAATGGTAAGCAATCAAAATGGACAAACCAGCAAAGATATTGATACCAAATTAGAGGACAGTATAAATAACAACATTCATACTAAGATTACAACACAAGTTTCGACTATTGAATCAGGACCTTCGGATAGGGCGGAGTCGATTCCGACTAATAAACTCAACATAATTTTATGTTTTGCCTAACCAAACATAAAAAGCTTGATCTCTTGATATTTGAGAAAAAATTATTGATTTTATTTTAATGAATATTTGATTTGGATGTTTGATTTCATTATTTACTACGTCTACGAAATGTGGTAATTTTATATAATTGCCGGTAAATGTGATTAATTCGGAAGTTCTTACAACCTTTACCATGAGCAGCAGTAATTATGCATAGTTCCCGGTAAATATACGTAATAACCACACTAGCCACATTTACCCTAACATATACATGATTCCGAAGACTACGTACCCAGCCCAACACCTTTGTAGAATGAGTTACCAAGGGCGGTATTTCCAAACTGACTTACGAGCTTCAAGATAAGAGCGTACTCATTTTTAAAGGTCGGCAACGCATCCGTGATACTCCTGATGTTGTGGATGTTTATGGTCCGCGGTGATGACTTACTATAAGTGACCTACACGCTCGTTCCCCTCCTCTTATACATGTATAAAAAAATGTTTTATACTAGTTGGACAAAGGATCAAATTGGCCCATATCCCTTTGTTACTACCATTAAATGTAACAATTTATTAACGTAAATGAGACAGACACTGAATTATATAATTTTTTGGGGTACTTATGTCGCTCAGGCGATTACATCAGGCGATTAAAGCGATTATATAATAATAATCCAAATGTTAAATATAAAATTTGAACTTTATTTCATGCAATTATGACCGAATTGCAAATAATTAGAATTACGTTTGTGGCCGCCGCACCGCCACCTTAATACGAATTCACTAGACGCTAGAGTTGCAAAAACATATAGTCACATGTAACGTTGAAACGTTATTGAATAATTTACATTGAAAGTAAAGAGGCAGTTCTAACAAATCTCATTAAAATACAAAGAAATTCAAATGAAAATGATAATCTTTGCAATTTCTAACAAGCTTTGTACAAAGTCAACACTTTATCAAGCTGCTACAACTTAAGTGTAATATTAACTTTATCCTTGGTCTCGGAATGGAACCATTTGTAATGAAATGAATCTTTGATTACAATAAAAGCTTCCTCGATCTCGACACTGCATTCATTATCAGCTGTTTTTTGCGACTTTTTGGAGTTTGTTCATGGAAACAGTTTAATTATCAGCCTATGTCTATCCTACGTTACAATACACATGTGTAGGAACTTTCTTTAATTTCGGTCAAGACCTTTAAGTAATAAAATAATAATAAATAAATATTCCTGAACAAATAACACAATAAATTTTATTAAACACCCAGACCCAGAAATGCAGACAGCTAAAAGTTCTTCATACAATTTGTGATAGAATGCTGTGCAGCAACTTTACCTCTTCCAATTGCCATTATTACTTTGTCGTGTTCCGGCTAAGATAGATAGATTTGAAAGATAGAACATCCCCACTACAGGACAGCGACGCACTCATAACTTCTATGGTTACTATATGACACGGTTTTGTCTTACCACCAGGAGACGCGTGGTATTGGTTAGTGGTTGTATTGTAAAAAATAAATATTTGTCGGGAATCCGAATTTTTTCTGTGATTATTTGTTTGAAGCAATCTGCCGCAATTTTCAATAATGGAGAAAATTGAACACCGTGCAATCATTAAGTACCTCAATAAAAAAGGCCTATCACCAAAAGACATCCATCAAGATATGGCAAGCACTTTGAGGGAGTCTGCTCCATCGTATTCCAGTGTCAAGAAGTGGGTAGCTGAGTTTAAGCGGGGTCGTGAGAGCATTAAAGATGATCCTAGGAGTAGAAGGCCTACATCCTCTACCACGAAAGAAAACATCGATAAAATTTGTGATCTCGTACTGGGTGACCGACGTTTGAC
>NJDC01020495.1:162647-192266 GCA_002245475.1 Calephelis virginiensis | reverse complement strand
CAATATAAATTTACAAATTTTATTACAGAAACAATAAATTTCAAATTTAACAACTTTTATTTCTAGAGAGTAAAAAATACGTTCTCAATATTCTTCGCCACTTAACACATACATATGTATCTTCACGCCAAATACATTACGTGGTAGGCAGACAGTCTCGAGTGCCAAACCTCACAAAAAGGCAGGTCTGCTGCCTGGCTTCCCCCACATTAATTACCCTTTGTTCACAAAAATGCCGGTTTCGGATACTATTGACATAACCCTCAAATAACACCAGAGAGTTAAATAAAAACATTCTTTTGAGTTACACGTGGACGATTTAGACAACGCTACGCAAAAATCTAAAAATATGTACCTAAAATTATAGGGTACAGTTTTCTTACGAAAAAAAATAACTAGTATAATGTTTCAGGAAAAAAGATACTTCCCGCAACAGAGATAAAAACACTTTTACTTCTCTAACAGGTAACAACCGAAATGATCTACCGAAATAAGTAATGTAAATAATCAATCACTGTTTATGTTTAGCGGTATTTTTGTTACGCTTTAGTGGTCATGCATAAGCTAGAAAATCCTCTTAATAGTCTAAAAGTATTTTAGTATAAGATAGGAACTCTGTTAATTCTAGTTTTCGGTTTTTGGCTACGCTTAGTTGTTTAACTTATCTGTGTGTTTAATTAGTCGTATTTTATCTAATCCATATTCTAATAAATATTGTATCTTAGACAAAACAGATAAAAACGTAATTACTAAACAAAATTGAAGAAATCTTTAAAAAATTGTAGAACAGCTTGTAACATTTGTTATTTATTTTAGACATTTTTCCTTTTCAACCAAAAAGAAGAACCAATCCGGCAAACTTCGTATCGTTTGACATTAACAGCCACTACCAATTTGTATGAAAAAAGTAATTGGAAAAAGTCCTCCGATTTTGAAACATTCTTCATTGTTGCTCCGCTCCTGTGATTTTACCGTGATCTATCGTCTTCTTTGATAACACATTAATAATTTTTCAAATCGGACCAGAGATTCCTAAGATTAGCGCATTCAGACAAACACACAAACAACATTTTTAGCTTTATATTATTATAGATTATAGTGTATGGTGTACATAGTATTTTCCCCGTATAGGTTCGGGTCCGGGTACAATAGACCATCTGTCTCTCTCAGGCAAGCACTGGTTAAAATATAAGTCAGTACCAAGAAGACCACTGGTGGTAGAGGGAGTGTGTAAGAGCAACTAGTTCGGGTAGGGATCCACCGCCGTTCCTATTTCTGCCATCATAATGGCTCTGTCCTATTTCGGTCTGGATGGTAGAGTTACTAGTAAACTTTCAAAATAGACTTGACATCCCGGCCGAAGCTGTAACATCTATGGTGTAAAAAAAGTAGACGAATTAAAAAAAGAAGGTTATATGTTTGAGTCCTATCTTTTCATACCATGTTAATCGATGTCTCCGTCATTTCTAAACTGATATGGAACAATATTTTTTTTGTTTAAAAGAGCGTAAGTTCGAGGTAATGCTATCACCATCAAGTCTGGATCTGATGATAGAATCTCAGGTGTTTGTGTACATCGATGATTTACTTATTTAAGTAGAAGTTGCACATAAAGAACAAGCCTTTATTTTGCTAATTCCGCATAAGCGCGTAACATAACATCTGTTATAATAAATTGTGTCTATGTGACGCCTGATTAAATAAAATAGAAGTTGTTTTCTTAGTTTCATTAGATTTAAAACTAGTAAACAAATAAGTAAGAGTGTTCATTATCTCTACGTATTGTCACATGTTTTTTTTATTATTTTTCACTTAAAAAATGACAAAACAATTATACTAAGTAAAGCTAGCCTCTATCTATCTTTTACTGAAGTAGATAAAGGCGTAAC
This sequence comes from Calephelis virginiensis, assembly GCA_002245475.1. Lineage (NCBI taxonomy): Eukaryota > Metazoa > Arthropoda > Insecta > Lepidoptera > Riodinidae > Calephelis > Calephelis virginiensis. The sequence goes on along the minus strand of NJDC01020495.1, from coordinate 190,377 downwards.
TAGCAAAACAGTCGTTATTAGAGAAGTTTCTAAATTTATCTAAATTTTAGAAGATATTGTGACGTTTGCTACAAAACGTGATAATGACATTCTAAATAAGGGAAATCAGCAGTAAGTTGATGTCAAAATAGATGAGCTAATTGCGGATGTTTCCGGGAATAGACAGTGATAATGATGAAGACGGACAAGAAAATACGCTGATAGAATATCGGATCGAGGTAAAATATATTTTCGATTTCGTTGTCGACGGAATATATTTGATAAACGAAAAGCAGATTACGAGCATTTTCACTATGTACATTATTTTCCGGTTCAGTGATATATAGATACAAATATCTCAAGATACATAGTCAGATAATTATCATATGGTGGGATTTTGTGCGTTAGTTTTAGACGGATTTTTTGATGGATTAAAAAATTCACACTGTAGTTGTATATTTGTTTATATGTAAAAGATTCAATGAGAATTTTCTAATCTCAGCCTAGTTTCATAAGTCTTGCTGCACCTATGCAAGTGTTAAGATTTACATTTATATTGGAGTTCAGGGTGAACTGATACACCCTAACTTCCAAATTCGAATACAAAAAGCAGTCAAGTGCAAAAGCAGTCAAATACCATAATGTAAAAGTTCTTGAAGTTCATATACATAGTGATTGAGGCTTACGATTTATGGCGTATTAAATATAACTCCTCGCAAGATCTCGTTCAAACCAAATACACGGAGAGTAAATTAATCGGGCTGCTAACCTATTTCCAATAAAAACCCTTATAGAAAATAGGTTATATCTTACATCACCTTCCGGGCGTCATTATGAAATCACAATCCACGGAAAGGGTGCCTTAGATGGCTTAGATGGTCTTATGTACTTGAATAATAGATTTTATAAGATCTCATAATTTCTTGTTTAGTCCTCTTGCTAGAAGCTCATAACATAAAGTTTTATTATCACGTACTAAAACCTTATCTCTTACAGTAATATCGCAGTCCCACACCTGCTGGTATGTTCTGGAGGGACTGCGACATTAACTAGCGCTAGCTGTAATGTATATTTCAATTACAAAGCAAAATATTGACTATTGATGTATAGTATAGAAAAAACACACATCCTTCTCCGACGGTAACTGATGATGCGGACTCGGTCAAATTTGATACGACTACAATAATTTGTGAAACAGGGCAAGACTACTATTTTCAATTGTCACTGAGTGGTTTGGAGGTCATTGATGAGCAATACTTAACGCCAGCTAAATCATTATAACTCAATGATGAATTTTATATCCGAAAAACGAAAATAGCCTGAACACTAGTTATTTTGCGAATTTCTACCTGCCAGTTCAAATACAAAGTTATGTCTCTGTTTAACAATAATAATGGCAAATTGAATTGTATCCAATCTGGAGGGTTTTGATCGTGAAAGGATACTTCTGGGGTGATTTAATCGTATTGGGTCTCAGTTGCGCCACCATACGCTGAGCACATTACTTGTGAATAGTTGTTCCTATACTCGTATAATTAAATTTATATATCTGATAAAACCGTAGCCACACTAAATCTATACATTAATATTACTCGTAAAAACAATGTAAGCTTTGTTTTGCATTTAGAATACAAAAACCAAAAAAAGAAGATTATTCAAATATTTGTCGGGTTTTTTATTCAGTTTTCACGTAAAAATTAATAAACGTATTTCACCCAAAATGTTTCATTCTATTACTCGTACTAGCTTAGTTTAGGTTCGGATCTTCTGCTAAGAGCAACTCAAAGTAAGCTTAGTTAACAACTTTTACAAAGAAAAAATATACTGTACTAAGTTTTATAAACAACCACACACAAAAATATAGACATCTCGATGTTCATCACACAAAGCCTGACTCCGTCGGGAAATGAACCCGATTTCGTGGTTAGTTGCTTGCGTTAGTTGATTTTTAGCAGTAAAACTACAAAAAGTCGTCATCGGTTTCAATAAAAATATCGTCTTATTTTATAAAATAGAATTCCCTGAAATTAAATCCCCAGATCTAGACTTGATGGCACCATGAATATTTCAGAAGTACACTCTTTAAAATTAAAAAAAGAAATCAAAATTACTTCAGAAATGGCGAAGACATCTATTAATACATACACACAAAGTGTAAGAGTCTAACTTACAACCTACTTCTTTTGTCAAAGTCACTAAATACTTTATTTGATTACTTTACTACGGGATTCAATCCGGCCATTTGACTTCGTAAAAAGGTGACATTAACTGTCTTCTTCAGTACGTGTATGACCCTAGTCTGTTTTACGTCAAATAAAACTGATTTGGAGTCCCTACTAAATGTTATTCTAATATAATGGAAATTATAAAAACATTTAAAAGAGTGACCACGCTTCTTTAAAAAGCCACAGTTTTGATAAATTATTCAATCTGCATACACCATGTTGCGCAAAACACGGACAATGTTGAATTGAAAGCGATAAGATGTATGAAATTAACATTTTTTATATTTTGCTAATCTAAAATAATAAGGCATTTATAGGAGTTTGTTTTCTGTTTCTTTTGTACATCGAAATAAATAGTAATATTTTTCCACAAGCAAAATTAGATGAGGAAAGGTAGAGTGACTTTTACTAAAAATCACTAGCTTTTATAGTTTCCAAGTTACAGGCGGATCTGCGAGAGAGCATGCTCCCAGCAGAGCCACTTTCAATTCGAGTTATTTCATAATTTACCACACGAACGGTATATTTATACGTACGAGCTCTATGCTCGTTTGGAGGTACGGTATTTAAAGATATAAATTGACAGGAATTTATTTGGGTGGTTCTGCTGCAGAGCATGTCATAATTATTTGACTCCAAACAACTCAGTCTATCACATTGTCGCAGAGTGACCTCTCTCAGTATTTTAGAGGATACGTTTAGGTGAATGTGCCCGTGAGGTCAAGCTGGTTCCTCCAGTGCAATGCTGTTACCGCAATACTAGGCAATAAAATAAGCATTAATGCTACTTTTTATTTTTGAAGTGAAAACTTCTTTATCGGTGTTGCGCACCTTTTTTTAGAATGGGTAAAAACTAAACTCGCGTCAGGACACGTGACTTGATCGAAAATTCGTGAGACGGCGCAGGGCGCTTGCGCGAATGTTCGTGTTGTCATATTTGTGTACGATAGCGCAATAAATGAATATTGTATTCTAGCACATAAATGATGTGCTTTCATACTGATAATTAAAGTAATTCGTTTAAAATTATTCCCAAACTATTCTAAAATATCAAAAATGCCAACGTTAATATTTAAGTTTTCACTTCTGCCGGCACTCCCGGAGTGCAACCCGTCGTTTTTTTAACTTAATTGGTATTTATCCTTACTTTCCTATTTTACATACTTTTCAGATTAAACGAGATCTCCTATGAAGCTAGAGAGGTATACACAAAAATCAACATAAAAATTAAAGAAAACGAAACATTGTGCTATTTTGCGCATACCCTTAACGCAAGAACTTTTATTCCAAATTTATATGGAAATAATTTGGAGGCATCTCCTATCTAGTAAAAAAAACTATCGAAATTGGACTAGTTGTAACAAGTTACACATGACCTTTAATTATCAGTAAACAAAAGAACAAAAATGATATTTATATATCCTTGAGGTTTGAATTTTTCAAAATTTAAATAAGACGCCTTTGTGAATATTCTTTAACGAAAAAATAAAAGTTATAAAAATTTTTACACTCCGTAAAAAGCTACTCGTGGTAGGCATAGGTAAAACATCAAACATATGCCTCGAAATAAAAACTTTCCCTGTTTTTCCCTCGGTTGAAAATAAAGTCTTTTTTATCAGCATGGAGTTATTTGCTTCTCATTTAAAGGTTTCCTTAATAATTAGGATCACAAATAATTTCAAGTTGGCCGACGAACAAGTCTTAGCGTATCTTTATACAGTAATTAGTACCAGGAAAGTGTGTTTTTATGTTCTTAATTTGCAATTCAATGTGAAAAGAAAAATATGTTAATGAGAATTAACAAAGAAGTACAAATTAGGTTGGATAAAAAGGTTCAGTAAAAATAACTCGCTCGTTAAAAAAATGAAATTGTAGGTTCAAACGAATGCGATTTAGGAATATTCAAGAAAATAACGAATTCATTATTTAAAGGCCGCAACGCATCTGTGATACTCCTAATGGTGCAGATGCTCGTGGCCGGCGGTGATCACTTACCACCAGGTGACCCACTTTAACTCGTTAACCTTCTCTTTGGTATATAAAAATAGTCTATAGTCAAAAAATACGTCAAAATAAAGTAAAGTAAAAAGCGTACTTTAGACCTAAGTCTAGGAGGCTAACTGCGATATAAAAATTGTAAATTTATGGCTTGATTCATATTCTAAAGCGAAATATAACAATAGCGAGTACTATCAAGCTGGCAACGCACCATTACCACCAGGAAATCCGTCTGCTTGTTTATCTTCGATTATACTTACAGTTTAACTGGATAGGTATAAAAGCGTTTTTTGAAAATAATTTTTACTTATTTTAAAAAAATACAAGTAAAAAAATCCGCGGAGTAATCGCAGACAGTGCTAATATCCTTAAAACTACTCGATATTGCCTAATGTTTGAACCTATTGTATATATTATGTATGACAAGGTGCATGACATTTCCAACACAAGTACCAGTGACAAAGTCTCTCGGACGAGCAGTGGTCTGTAACACAGTGGGTCTCTGGAGTACCTTCTCGTGATATGGGTCAATTTGTACGACATATTTTTAGAATGATATGATGTATTTTTATGTTTTATAATTTCTATTTTCTGTATACTTCCGGAACTTGCGCAATAAAGTTATCCCGCGGGAACCCGTTGAGAAATTAGTTTATCTTCTTCGAGGTTCGATCTATTTCTGTACTAAAATTCATTTAAATCTATTTCTCTGTTTTGATGAGATAACGGCTGCGAAACTCTACCACCCAGTCATGCGTCACGGTGCTAGTGACGATAAGCCTATGCTCACCTTTTACGAACTGCCTGGCAAGAAAGCAGATAGTCTATTCTGCAAATAAGCCTTGACCATATTACGGACTTACCGTTAAATTGACTAAACGAATATATTACCTATGTCACATTTTAAGTATGCAGAAAGAGATTTTATAAAATTTCAGAATAAAATACGAAAAGAATTGCTATGCAATTACATTTTTGAAAAAAAAAATACAATATATGCAGGTCTTTTTAGAGAGTCAATCTGGGTATACATTTTAGGTCAATCACCCACTAGACCTCCTGGCTAGGGCAGCCAGGCGATGTGCGAGTTATCATACACCTTTAAACGTTCAACTAGTTGACGAATCTGCTAGTAGCGTAGTTGGCCTTAGAAATACACAGATGCATCAGGAGAACCGCTACGTACGATTTCTGTAAAATCAACATTTACTTATGAATTACATCTTTTTTAGAAAGGCAAAGTTAGCCGAGGATTGTATCTTCCTATCTTCATCTCGCGCTGACGATAATCTACCAGACTTACTACATAAATACAAAAAAACCCCTAGATAATCCTTACAAATTAAGAATGGGATTTCTTTAATCCCCTTGTCCTTCTATTCATATTTTTTCGCACACTATCGCTATCTATAGTCACATTCACTGGTACGGAAACACATTTTTTTTATGTTATACCACGTTTAATTTTTTACAGAATAATCTGAGTATCATAATATTTTTTTATTGGATAGCATCCTCATAATTTAAATTTCAAAAGGGATCATAACTTAAATTTGGATAAAAAAAATTAACGGGTTTGCACTATGGGAGTGTCGGCAGAAAAAACTTGGATGTTGAAAAAATTTAAATGACGAAGACATCAATCAACATACGCAGCAAAATAAAAGTCAAACATATAACCTCATACTTGTTTTAAAAAATCTGATAAAAATTAACGATACGTAGTTAGACCTGTCATCAACAAACCAAGTATGTAGAGACGCGAAGCATTTCCTAAAATTGAAGTAATTTATAATTAAACTCGATTAAAATATTTCATAAACGAAAAGCACTTTCCTTAGCGAAAGCCACAACAGATTAATATTACGATAATAGGTATTACGATCACAAATCCACTTCTTTAGAGAGATTTTCCAGCTGAAGCCTTGTCGGATCAAATATTGGAAAGTAAAGATAAAATTAATATTAAAGCTTTCAAATATTTCTTTATATTTATAAAGCATTTGCTTTCCGTTGTCCATTCGAAGAATAAGTGATTTACTCCAAAGGATCTTATTTTGATCAATTTATTTATTAGCAACACTGTGACTATGAATTGATGGTAAATTTTGTGACAACTTACCTTGTTGATATGAATACATACCCTCAGATTTTTTAATGTTCGATACCGTCGTGTTCTAATTTAGAGAGAAATATAGCCCTACCGTATACTATCATATTGTCCGCCTCGTTGGCGTAGGTGAACACCCGAGCTCCATCGACTATTTGCGAGACCCGGGTTCGATTCCCGACGGGTGGGCATTTATGCGATGAACGCCTCTAATTACGGGTCTGGATGTTTATTGTATCTATATTTTTCTATGTTTGTTATCGTTGTCTAACATTTAAAACACAATGTTACAAATTGTAGCAAATAAACAAATTGTAAATGCTTATTTTGGGGCTAGATCAATTTGTGTCATTTGTCCAGGGATAATTATTAATTTTTCTTCTTTGTGACTAAAAAATGGTCAAAATGTTAGTGACAAATGTACAGATTCTTATTTCTTAGGAGAATACTCACAGGTCAGCAGTTGGTTGGTTGCTCACAGGACCACAAAAGTAGTGGTGAACATACGATGCGATTTTATGTTGAATTTTGTTCAACAATGTTGAATAGACCACAAAGTTAATTTTTCATGTTTATTAATGAATTCATAGTTTTATAGAATGGACTATGGAAGTTATAACCTGTTTTTGAACCTCCAGAAAAATGTGTGCGAAAATTGCAAACTCTATTATAAAGTTAACAAGCAGTGCCGCCATAATGAAAGCGGCACGTTCCTTACCGAACGCTATTCTACCATCTCTATCTACATTCTTGTTTGGCAATGACTCATGCAACCTATGCTTAGCTCTTATGAGCTGAGAATCAGAGAAACAGATGGTCTATTCTTCACAGAGGTTCCGGGCCAACATGGCGAAGTAACATATAACTTCCAAAAACGAAATGTTTTAATTTTTTTTGCAAATTAAAACAAATTGTTTTCAAAACATCATAGACTTCAAAACTTCCATTTTATTCGAACTAACGTTTACGTTTAAAAAGTATGATTTCACGGATCAACATAATGTTGGAAGTTATTCACGTGTAAACATAAAGGAACAACTAGCAAGCTATAACCTTAATCTTAACTTACTTTCTAAAATTTCCGTTCTCAGTTGGTGCACATGTTCAAAGGAAAAGTTTTTGTAGAAAATGTCGTCTGAGCTTTAAGATTTGCTGTCGTGATTAGATCTTTGACATTAACAATAAATATGACTGGAAACCTTACACGAACTATTTATAAAGTTGAAAATAATGTTGAAAAGTTATTTTAAGATGAACTAGGTGACTTTGCTTACATTGATTTTGCCCTCTCCCGATAAACTTATATTTCGTTCGTACCGTTCATAATAACAAAGATAGTCACTGTAAGGTATTATTTTATAAAATGACAAATATTTGGCTGCAAGCATAGGCGATACGAATTGATATGTTTGTTTTATGTCAAAAAGTAAAAAAAAAAAACACACAGTAGATTAACAGTCTGCTTAGAACTGAAACTATAACCGCAAACACAAAAACTACTACCTACTACTAAAAATTACAAAGCAACGAGATTTTATGATATGACACATTTTTATAAGGCGACATTTAAAAGGAGGAGGTTATCAATTTATCTGTATATTTATTATTACTAGTGGTCGCCCATTGGTCGACATGCGACCACTATAAATTTTAATATCTTGTTGATAAGAACGCCATCTTCATTTCTCAGGACCAACTACTTTGTCTCCAAACTTTTAAGTGGGCCATCTCACAGATGGCCCACTTAAAAGTTATCATCCTTTATCGTTATCATCAATATATTTGTTTGTGTGTGTCACATGCATGGTAGTATAGGTAATGTTTTATTTATTGATTGAATGTACTTTAAAAGCATAATTATTGAGAAATATTAGCGTTCTGCACTTCTCCTACACATAAACTATAAGTGTGCTAAATTTTATGCTTCTTCATCCGCGCAATTTTCTTGAAAAGGGGTCCAAAGTTTTGGCATCACGTATTAATATATATATATATATATCGGCGCAACCACATGATTTAATCTGAAAAACAAGAATAATTATGTTAAATAATTTGATAATGGTGCCGATTCGCTTGGTACAAACTAGTCTAAACTAACCTAAAATTAGATTTAGAGCTGTCTAATCACGTTTGGTATTCTGCCGTACACATCTAAACTAAAATTTTAGCTTGACAGATCTAAAACATTTTAGTTGTTCAATTTAGGTTTTTCGTATTCTGATGTGCATGTTTTATGTCAAATTTCACTTAAAATTACAAATGTCACTTAAAATTTAGAGGGATTTTTTTAGAAGACGATTAAATTTAGTTTCCATATAAACTACTCTTGTTTCATTATAATTGATTGTTAAGTTCTCGTAGGGTACCTAGCTGAAGATAGCCCTAAGATTAAAATAGAAAATTTTATATCAGCATTGTTGTAGATTCGTCTAAAAAGTACTTACCTACGAAATTATTATTTCATAATTCTAACATTAATTTAACATGATCGCCTCCGTGACCGCTGGGTCATTTGACTTCATGAGATTCCGGGTTCGATTCCTGGGTCAGGCAACAAAATGAAAATCCGGTTTTTTTTCAATTTTCTATTTAAAAATTGGATTGGATATGTGATCAGTTGGTGGTAAGTTTGCCACCTATCACATAGTTAGACATGAAAATTTGAACCCTTTTAGTATCTAGTGCTGTATATTTAATAAAGATACCTTTGATATCGCATAAATAAATCAAAGCGACATCTCAATTCCCAACCAGCTAAACATTAAAGATTTTATTGCTACTATATTTCATTAGCATTACCATGTATTTGGCTATAAAATTTACCAAAAAGGTACCTAAGTACTTAGCTACATAAATGTATAATAGGTAATTGGTGTTCTCTTCTTGTAAATTTACTTAAACATCTGCCTATTGTTTATTGCATGCGGTAGCATTTTTTACCTAACAAAAACAGGCAGTCAGTAGATGTCCTAACCGTTGGTAGGTACTTACAAAAACTTTAATTTATTTTACAAATTCACATGCTTACACATCAAGTTCTTAAAACCACAAACTGAAACTTTATGGCAGAGTAAGTCTTAGACTCGACATAAAAAGCTGTTTGCGTTTGGTCTATAAAGATTCATCGAAAGATTTTTTTTAATACCATAGTTGCCGTAGATGGGACAGATATTGTTATAAAAAAAGCCAACAATAAATCACCCCCATGTTACAGGAAGTCTTTCAAATGATACAACAAGATTTTATAATATAAACAAACTGCTAAAATGAAGGTATATGTGGTAAAATTGTTGATTTTTATTGTATGTTAGTAATAAATTCACTTATAACATTCTGTTACCTACACAATGCAAAGCCCAAGTAATATCTTTGTACGATGCAGCGATTTAGAGGCACCTCATTAACAAAAATATTACTTTGGGTTGGTCTGGATCTGTTGAGTAGAATTGACTATCTGCTTCTGTACCAGGCATCTCATAAGAGGCGAGTAAAAATTATTTTCACCAAGATGAAGTGATATAGTAACTTGCCCAGTTGCCTGCCACTGCCACCATAACGGCTTGTTATTTTCTGTTCCGGATGGTAAGGTTACCTGTACACTTGCACAATAGGCTTAATATTCCAGCCACAAGACAGCGACGCACCTGTAACATCTATGGTGTCTAGGGGCCACATTTGTCTCTTACCATCAGGAGAACCCAAAGTGAAGACTGAAAAGCAACATTTATTAGTACTTTAAAAAAAACATACATTCTTGAAATTTCTATTGGGGCTAATAGAAAGTTTATCATTTAATCAGTTGGAAAAGCAAAAAAAAAATGTGTATCTCACATTTTTGCTGTGGAATAATGATGCTTATTCTTTTTATTGTATTTTAAAATAGTCCACTCACAAAATACCTACAACTAATATCTTCATGTTCCTGGCCTATAAATGTTAGTTTTTTACTAATCCAATAAACAATTTACAAGTCTTGTAGGTTGTATAAAGTTGAATGTGTGTCTCAACCATGCCTCGACAGACCTGCACATTCTAAGTCATGTGGACAAACTAGATATTTCTATCTTCAAGACATATAGACAAAATTATTTTTCTATAGTGATCTATCAATACAAAAGTATTTTGCATTGATAGATCACCATCTGCGACCAACTCCAGACATACTCAGATCAGTATCCATGTGATGTCCACATCTTTGTCATTAATCAGAGGCGATATAAAAATAATAGGAAGGTATATAGTCATAAATTTATTACAGTTCAATTTCATATTAAGGGTATTTATTCTTCTTGGTTTTTTCATACGACTTTGATGCTATGAAGATATTAATTTTCTTTATATTTTGTTGATCAAGTACCTAATAAATTCTTAAAATCCAAACGTTTTCTATATTAATTACAATTCTATAAAACTTACATTTACATTTTTTTAATACTTCACATCACTGAAATACTCACTTTTATTATACAATAACATAACTTTATATTAAAAGAAAAGAGTGAGTATACACATCACCGTCACAGAAGAATTTTGAGTTCAAATTACATACAGATAGGTGTATAGATATCCTATTTTACTTTTTTTTATATAACTAAATTCTACTGCTTTCAGTTAAACCCTGTCTCAATCAGTTTCAATTCTTCAAGTTTTGAGTTAGTTTTGAAGTAACTTTCATTTGTCTTGATAAATGTTAGATTTTATAAAGCACCAAAATGTATTTCAAATACCAATCTCCTCAACTCAAATATCACTCGCAGATCAAGAGTTAATATAATTCTTGTCGGTTATTTTTTACTCAAAGCAATTAGAATTTTCATACCCTGGTATTTTTTATTTTTTAGGACGCTTTAACTCGCATGTTTTACTGTTGCCTAGGTGGTATAAATTCTTTTTTAATCTGCTGTTTGGATCGTTGCTTAAACTTCTCTTAAACTCTAACTCAAATGTCTGCTTCATTAACTGAAAAATAAACATGAATAAAGATAAAACACTAAACAACTTCTTAAAAAACGCAACAAGCCTGTTGTTTCAACAATTTTCAAATATGTTAAGAAGTATTTTAACAAAAACTTTATGATAAGCTTCTCGTTGCTCTTTTCATTTGCTTTTAATAATGAAGTAAAAACAGAAGATATGTGTATTACAACTAAAATAAAGTATTTTGTTTTACAATTTGTAATAGAAATAAAAAAGAATAGGTTATGTTGTTTTGATGTTGTTTTTTCCCAGTTGACTTGACGATGATAGACAAAGACATTAAATTTATACAGACATTTCTTTATTTATTTATTAAAAACTAACGTCGGAAGTCGTAAACAAAGTCAGGTTGAATTTCATTTTCAATAAAACTTGTTTACAGATAAGAAAATATATAATTGTATCTTAAAAAGTACTCATTTTCAAGTAATTTATTTTTCATTCTCACTCGGACGCATTGTCTATAATGATATGTAAAGCGTGTGTAAATACAGGGACATCACTATCTATTCAATTTATTGCCGTCTTAGTACTGTCAAATTAGAAAGAAATTTTAGAACTACGGTGACAACGGAATACCATTTGTCTAAAAATAAGCTATATAATATATAATAAGAAAATTTTTAAGTTAGTTTAGCTTTAGCGGTGACACAACAAAATCGGCACCAATGTCCTAAAAATTAGTTCATAAACCATCAGTACATTAGTTTGAGTTTATTACGATGTGAAATTAAGGTTATCATTGTTATTTCAATACTTAGCCTAACGACTTGTAAACACGTGCACGTGCACCGAGCCCTATAAATACAGTCGCACTGTAAGCTTTAAGAAGCAAAGCCCGGTGAAGTTGTAAAAACACATTCCGAAAAAAGGCTTTAAGAGATTCACACGCCGATCGCCGCACAGTACGGACCTTTCTGGAACGTCGTTATGCTGTCCGTTAAATTAACGGAATTTAAAAGCGCTTGTGAAGTTTGTTTGAGAAGACCCAAAATAAGTCATCATCATGGAAATTGTGGCGTCAGCAATGCTGATGGCACACTTTTTAAAAACACTACGGAGGTTCCAACTTCATCATATAGATACCTTTTACGCGTTTATTTTGACAATTAATAAGGGCTTGAACATTATTATTGGACTTTAACGATTGTTATTTCTTAAGGTAAACCGTTTGTCCAAATTGAAAAATGACAAATGTACAAAAATTGTAAACCAGGAATCTATAAACTACATTGTTTTGAATGCAACACTGTAAATGTTGTACTGTGTACTGGTCGCAGTTTTAAATGTTGTTACAAGGAATACATATCGATTGTCAAAAACATTGGTCCAGATAAATCGCATTTTGCTAAACATCTTTTAGATACTGCTTCACACTTCCAATGCCCCTCTCATGATCCCTCTCAACAGCGGGCCGCATGTCGTCTGAAGTGGTGCACGGAGACACAGCGCACACCACTTCGGGTTCGAGCGCTGGCAGGCAATCCCGTACCTGCCACCTCGCCACAGGTATAGTAAGGTACTTGCCTGACGGCTCGGACCCTTGAAAAAAAACCTTTTTTTTTTAGTTGAGTTTGGAAAATCCCCCCGAATACCCACCGCTCCCGGGGGAGAACGGCAGGTTATGTCGGACTCGAACCGACTAAAAACCACACTATAACCTTCGTGCCCCCCGGCTAGGAGCGAGATGGGGTCGCGTTGACATTCACCATCTCGCTCCACGGCTACGTCCTGGTCCTTACTGGGCCTCCTCCCAGTGGCGCTCGGGCCTCCCAATGCATCGGCGGCTCCCAGGACTCTCGGGGCGAGCCGGACAAAATGTGCCCTGAAAGTTGACCTCCCGTCCAGGATGAGACCCATGTACTTCATCTGGGGCCCAACCCAGACCCGGACCCCGTCCAGTACCACCCGCGTACCTGGAGGGGGTCCCCCCGAGGCCCATGGAACAATAGGGCCTCGGTCTTGGGGAGGTTCACCTCCAGACCCAGGGAGCGTACCAGTCGTAGCCGATGTCCCACAGGAGTGGGCCCAGAACTAACCCTGTGGGAACCCGCAGGTGACACGATGGCGTACGATGCCGTCGCGGCCTTCCACCAGGACCTTGCGGTCCCGGAGGTAGTCGGTTAACAGTTCCCGCACCCTACAGGGGCAACCCATGGTAGCGGAGCGCCTTCTGTATTGTCCCGTGCGGGAGACTGTTGAAGGCATTGGCGATATCTAGAGAGACCGCCAATGCCTTGTCGCCTCCACGAACCGACTGTTGCGTCCAGGACTTGAGCCAGAGCAGGGCGTCAAGGCAGGAATGCCCCGCCCTGAACCCGTACTGTGCCTCCGACAGGTCAGGACCCGGCCCTTCGAGATGCCGGACGATTCGGGTGGTCACCACACGTTCGAGCAGCTTCCCGACGTCGTCCAGCAGCGCGAGGAGCCTGTAACCTGAAGTAGAATCAGGCGATTTCTCTTCCTTAGCAGGCACAGTCGGCCTTCCTTCCACAGCGTCGGGAATCTACTCGACGTTAGACAGGCATCGAAGAACCCCAAAAGCCGTGGCTCAAAAGGTCCTAGGGCGATGTCCAGGATTCGCCCCGGGAAACCGTCTGGGCCCGGCGCCGTCCTCTTGTCCCGTAGGTGGTCGACAGCGACCTCCATCTCCTCTTCTGACAGCGGTGAGATGGAAGCCGGGTCGAGGGCTTCCCCGCCTAGCCTTGTTGCGGGGACTGCCATCGCCGGAGACGCAAACTGGGGTAGTGCCTCGGGGAACCCCTAGCACCCTGCCCAGGAGCCCGGGATCCATCGACCCCATATGTGACGCCTTCGTCCGGAACTTTTTCCGACCGGAGCGATACGGGCATCCCCACGGATCCCGGTCTAGGCTCTCCAGCGCCTCCCTCCACGTCCGGCTCTTCGCCTCGCCGATCGCCCGCTGCGGGGCACATCTTGCTTCCCGATACGCGCCGTACAGCAGGCGCTCGACGTCGACGTCCATTACCGTGCGGGCGGCCGTGGCGACCCATGCCTAAACAATCACCGCCTCCTCGGCGATCGCTGGGTCGAGATGAGCGATGGCCCAGCGCCGGAAATGCATCGGCACCTCCCTCCCTCCCTGACCGTCGGCGGTGGAGACCTCAAATCGGACGTATTTGTGGTTCGACACGTCCGACTCCATCCTCCAGGCCCGGACCCGGGCTGCTAGGGCCGGACTGGCGAACGAGAGGTCAACGACGGACCCCCCGTTTCACCTGACACACGTGTGAGCTGAGCTCTTGTTTAGAAGCGTCAGCCCTACGATCACGGCCCACTCCTTCACTATCTCCCCACAGGTGTCAGTGGAGAGGTTGCCCCAGTCCCGGGCCTTGGCGTTTAGGTCCCCCATGAGGAGGACCTGACGCGGCATCTGTAGAACCACCGCGGATAGGAGGCCCAAGTAGACCTCGAACTCCACGACGGGTCTATTGGGGGAGAAGTACATGCCGACCACCGTGTATTCTCCGCAACCGGCCACCACGTAGCCCAACCCCCTCTCCATCGCCGAGAGAGAGGGTGAACCAACGCCATCCCTGCTGATTATGGCCACCGAGTCGTTGACGTCCCCCAACCAGTTGGAACGGGAAGGCACGCAGTACGGCTCGGCGGCCACCGCCAGATCAATTTCCCACTGCACCAGGGTCTGCATAAGCAGATCTTGAGGCCTGGTTAATGTTCGTCTTACTTGTTACTGTCTAGTAGATTGCAACGTCCGACCCTGTCAATTAGTCGGACATTGCAACCTCCACCGGATCGGTCTCAGAGGCAGGACGAGACGCTACGACCGGCTGAGCAGCAGGTCCAACGGAGGTAGCGGTGGTCGGGCGAATGATGGCCCTACCCTTTACTTTTGGGGGGACACACTTTCTTCCCCCCATTTCGTGCGCGGAAGGCTTCTCCGCGTTTGCGCAAATCACACAATGCGGATCAGCCTTCAGGCACGAGGCCTTTTTGTGACCTGTGCTTCCACATAGGAAACACAGGTCAGAAATTCGCTTCGCAGACAATGCTGTCGCCGGGCACTGGACGCCCATATGGCCAGGAGCCAGACAGCGGAAGCACCTGAGGGGATATGGCTCCATTGCCACCACCCTCACCTAGCTCCAGCCGATTAGAAGTCTGCCCTTTTGTAGCACAGCTTTAGCAGCTACGGCAGGGCAGGTACCAGACACCCGAAGGGTAATAGTGCCGGTGTGGCCCCAGCTAATTGCCCCAGCCTTTAGTAGCGACGGTTCGCAGCCCCCACACGGGAGACAGCTGCCGTCACCGTTTCCAGCGTGGCCACGTCATCCAGACACATCGACCATCCCAGCCAGCACAGTCGACAGCTTGTTGGCAAGCTTATCGGATTTATCACATCCTTCGGAGGCCGAAATATACAACATTCGGGCCCCCGTAGCCGTTAAGCGGAAGAAGAACCCATCGATCCCGATATCAACCAAGTCTACCTCCCTCTGCGCTTTAGCCAACACGGAGCCGTACGTAGCTCCCTTCTCGGCTGCAGTGGGCTTCAAAGTAAACACCACCGCTGCCGTTCTAGGTGCTCTAAACTCCACTTGGCTCTTTGGCTTGGCCTTCACTAGCGCTGCTGCCGTCTGTTGGGTAGGGTCAGCGGGCACAGTCTTCGGTGGGGCCTTAGAGGAAGGTTTGATTGGAACCTGGCGACGAATTATGTTGTTCCCCTTTCCCTTGTCCTTTCTCTTTTTAACCACTGCTGTCCAGGCTACATCCAGTGTCGTGGTGGGTGGGATCTCCGTCGGAGCAGCTAGGGCCTTCGGTGCTGGAGCTGGTAGAGGCGGCACGTGCGTCTCCAGGGCTACCGGCTTCGCGGCTTTTCTGGCATTAGCCTTTTGCTACTTTGTAAGGCCACGTGCCTCTGTCGGTGCTGGACCCACTTTTGATGGTCCAGCAACGGACTCAGCAGCAACTACCCTCTCGGCCTCAACTCTTAGAGGCGGGCGGATGCGCAGCACTGAGAGGAGTGGGTTTTCTGTGTCCGCGAGTC
The DNA here is from genome assembly GCA_002245475.1 of Calephelis virginiensis. Lineage (NCBI taxonomy): Eukaryota > Metazoa > Arthropoda > Insecta > Lepidoptera > Riodinidae > Calephelis > Calephelis virginiensis. Next base: position 174,059 of record NJDC01020495.1, on the reverse strand, counting down.
GGGCGCTTATCATTTCGCCAAGAGAGATCGTGAGGGAGTGTTTAATCTCCTCCACAATGTCTCCGGACGTTATTACCGACGGCGGCCGTAAACGGATGTTACGGCCCCAGCTGACGCTGCCTCCCTAGCAGCTGCAGCTGCCTCCGCTTTGGCCTCAGCAAATCCCTGCCGCAACGCATTGACCTCCGCCTTGAGCTGCTCGAGCTCCGTTATCCGTTCGCAGCCACCGTGTTTCTTCGGCCTCAATACGACTGGTGAGGATATCGACCACCTCCCGCAGTACAGCAGCTGACTTTATAATCCAGCCGACAAACTCTCCTTTTAGGTTTCGCGATTTCGCCGCAACCTCAAGAATACAGGCAAGCCCTTTGCTCGTCTAAGCCCGTAGCGCCTGCGTGCGAGGCTGTCGATTATTTGGGGCCCAGCTGTATCGGACCCGCTTTCCAAAACCCCAATCGGGGTTCGTTCGTTATTTTCGGAATACGTTCAGAGAAGGGCTTGAGAAAATTCTCTTTGGACGTTCCTAGCGCCTTCTTACGTCTCCTTCTGGCAGATGGTACCTTGGCCGGGAAGGGCCCATCCGTGTCCGTGCCTGAGATGAAAGGCACGGAGAACAATGAGGACTTTCTCTTTCGAGACGCTCGCACCTCAGTATCCGACTGCTCGTTTGAAGAAGATATGACTCCCGGACAAGAATCAATACATTGGCACTGAGAAGGGCCTTTGTCAACGTCTGTGTGGCCTTGAGAAGGACCTCCATCGACCTCAATATGGCCCTTAGAAGGGCCCATCCCTTCATCTGTGTCGCCCTTAGAAGGACCTACACTGCTCATAACTTCCATCTCCTTTCCATCTAAAGTTTTTTGTTTTTGTAGCTTTCTCATTTTTGTTCCCACGCGTAGCGGACGACCTAAGTAGACCACCACGCCGTTGCGCCGCTCCAACATGGCTAGGCAACTTCGATGGGCCTTGTTTGACAAGGCACCGAAAGCTGGAACCGTTCGCAACACAGATAGGCCCGTGTGCCAGTCAGCCCTCGGCACGGCTTCTACACCTTGGCTTAAGGTAATTTTTATAGAGGTTTTCTTCCTCGCGACCCGACCAGTTAAGGCAAGACCCTCGGTCCACGATCATAGGCCGATAGACATAACATCGACACCTCCCGTGGATTACGATTTTACGGACACACCGACGTGGTTAGTGCCAGCAGTACCCGGCGTTGAGCTACCAATTAGCTTCCCTAAGGTGCTGGCTTGCACCCCGGGTACTGAGCCCCCGCCACGACAAGGCTTGGTACCCTGGGGGGAAGTATATGCTCGAACTATCCTAACCTAACCCTAAAGTAAGCAAATAACGTGCTTGTGTTATACGATTTAGACGACGATAATAATACATAGAAATACTTAAATAAATACTGCTGCTGTCCCCGAAGGGAATCGAATCCGAGCCTTTTTTATTATAACGTATTGTATAGTAATGTGTCACCGTGTGTGTGTGGGATTCTCTCTGAACGTTAACTAAAAAAGTGAAGTTGCTTACTTATTTTGAAATAAAAAATTGGCTTGGAAAAATGGAATATTTTACAAATACGTTGCCAGTTCTAGACATAATTTTGTACAGATTGGTTACAGATAATTTGCGTACTTGTTTAAATTAACATATTTGTTTAAATTATAAATTATTGTTTAAATTATTATAGATTCTATACTTCTTATCGTCGGTGCTTGGTGGAATTCCATTCTTGATGCAATTTATTTAGAAACACTTGTACTTTCCCCAATGTATTTTATTATTTTTTATTTTTATGGTTTAGCCAACCGGTTTCGCTATACAAGCGTTATCAGGGCTATATACCAACTGAAGTTTCGTTGAAAATAATACCGTCTAATTGTTGTTTGTTTCAAACATTTATTAATAGATGAACTTAGTTTAATGGATGACATTAGTAGTACCTAGTTAAGGGAAAATTTCCCCATTACTGGGGTAAAAATCTAACGTGTCAACCCAGTCAATTCAAATTTGTTTACTAATGTCATCACTCAGTAATTTTTTTTTTATTTAAATACCGTAATTTTTGAGGATAACAATTAGACGGTATTATTTTTAACGAAACTTCGGTTGTTATATAGCCCTGATGATGCTTGTATAGCGAAACCGGTTGGCTAAACCATAAAAATAAAATATAATAAAATACATTGTGGAAAGTACAAGTGTTTCTAAATAAATTGCATTAAATTATTATACTTGTGAAATAAAAGTGAGTAAGTACTGGCCTAACCCATGTTTAAATAAATTACGTTAAATTTATATCATCTTATAGTGGTGCTGTTTACAGTTTAAAGGATTACAGCTTTTTTAAAACAAGTAAGGTCTGCCCACGAAATTCAGGCTGTTAAAAATAAAATTTGAGAAGTGCTTAATAAAAAGTTTCAACATAAAAATCTTAGTGCAAATATGTAAATAAATTTCCTTCCAACACAATCTTGTTACAAATTTAGTTTGAAGATCAATGGAGGGGGTGTTGTTACGGGTTCAAACAGACGTCACCAGGGCTTACAGAAAATGGCAAACTTTCCACAAAGATTACGTCGCACCGCAGCTCGCCCTTAACGAGAATCGAGTTGCAAGCTTGCAAATAATTTAATATTTTACGTTCTCTATATATTGAGATCAAATAAGGTTTTCCTCCGGACTCCACTTAATAGAACCTCTTATATACAAACAAACATGAGTTAAGACATAATAAAGATAAGGCAGTTGGTAAATGTTTTCTAGGTTGTATGATTTGTATTATGTTATTAATAACAATTGTTATAAGTTTTTAAGTAACAAAATTAGAAATTTATTTATCTTAACACTGTATCTGTGGTTTTTAGATTAGGAGGGTATGTTAGACGACAAATTTACTCAAAAAGCTTAACAACTGAACCTCGGATTAAATAGACGTCATTAACATCTTTGGTGTACAAGTTTAGAAGCAACGTATACAGTCAGGAAATCTGTCTATTTGTTTGCCTTCCCATTGTATAAAAATACAAAAAAATACCTATGCAATATTTTTTGCTGCATTAGAAGGCAAACAACAAAACTGATTTGTTAATAATATATTAAAACAATACAGATCGCATAATAGATACCAAAGAAGGCAAAAGTGCGTTGCCAACCTCAAGCTAGATTAAATCTCTTCTTCAATAAATTTACGTGCTACTTAATCCTTCAAACAGGAACATGACCGTGGCAAGCTTGGACGTTATGGCGGCGAAAATATATCTCTCAAGTATTAAATATATTAGACGTTTTCCGTTTTCTGAATATCTACAAAAAAATATTATAGCTTTGGTTGTCAGCTAAAATATGCAATAAAACATAAAATAAAAAGCAATTTAATTTGCTCCTCCAACGCCTTCTAAAAGAAAATTAAAAAAAAACTGCGTATTGTGGCTTAGAATGTAAATAGAATACCAAATCAAAATAAAATTGTTCTTCATTGCGGGGAAGTAAATCCTATTAAAGAAATTCTTTGGGAGAGTAAATTGTATTTGGGTATAGAAAGACACTTTTAACCGAAACAAAAAGGGACAATCTTGACATCTCTTTTCCTTAATACACAAAGCTAACCGGTTCTTGATTCAGGAGTACAATGGTTAATTTTTAACTACGAGTACTTCATATATTAAAATTTACTAAAATGAAAATTCTCGTATTACCCAAAATCAATTTATTAATTCATATCGTATTTTTAACCGACTTCGAATGGATTTTTTTATTGTATACGCTAGCCACTCGACCAACGAGGCGGTCAAAACCTATTAAATATTTATCATTGATAAAGCGTTCACAACGCTATTCATACATTTAGTAACATGTATCCAACACTGAAAATATTTCTGGTTGGTGAGGCCCCACCTCACTTCACTGAGGTGGGGCCTCACTTCCAACGACACGTATTAAAAATTAGGAGTTTAAATTTTAATTAGAAAATCGATATAAATCGCAATAGACTGACAAACTTTCGCATTTATAATATTGGTAGGTATGGTTGGAAGTTAATTCGCTCCTTCATATTTCTAAATAATGAATGATAAGTAATATACATACATACATATCTTCACGCCAAGTCACTTACGTGGCAGGCAGAGAGTGTCGAGTGTCAGACCTCATGAACCTTATATTTCGTACCCTTTCCATACAATCACGCCGGTTTTGGAGACTCTTGACACCACCCTCGGATAATATCCGATTGATCTGATCATGAAATGTCATTCTTGGTGTCCCCGGGTACTTACGTCCATCCACATTCGCATTTGTTTATCTGCTTTGTCAATCTTTCATCTGTCATTCTTTCCACATGACCGAACCTTTCGCAATTTAACACCAACACTTTCTTTCAATCCCAATTTATTAAGTAAGATACGTCGCTTATATACACACAAAACGTGTTAATGGTGTGTTGCCACCACACAGCCTTGGTATCAAGTCTATCGAGTGTACTGGATACCCTTGTAAACGTACAGGATACATGTTTTCAAAGTGTAACAGGACAATAAAGAACACTGACGCCACCATGATAGGAATAGTTAAGGAGTTTGTAGCTAGTTGTCTATGTTGTTGTTGTAACCGTTTATTTATTTATTTATTTAACACTTTATTGCACACAAAAACTAAAATAAACAAAATACACGAGAAGTTAAAAATGCACAAAAGGCAAGCTTATCTCTAACTAAAGAAATTTCTTCCAGCCAACCCAAAAAAAAAATTAAGCTGTGAAAATAAAATGGAAGGCATCGTGTACAAAACAATTAACTATAGCTATCCTTATACCGTTGTTATCTAATCAAGGTGTTCGTGGCAAATTTACTAGCCTTTAACCTCTATTCTTTGTTCCGCAATGGAGCGAGATATTGAGAGGGGGGAATTAATGATTAACGTATGTGGAATAACGTGTGGAATTAATGATTAACGTACGTGTCAGACGTACACTGGACATGGGACCGAAAAATATATCAAGCCCATGTCGAGTGTACGTTTGGTATTACTTTCGGTCATAAACTGATGGTGCGCGTTCTTAAACCTTAATAATGTTTAAATAAATTACAAAAAGACAATAAATGTCAGACAAGTTTATCCTAGAATCTATAAAAAAGATTATTAACGTCGTTAAAATATAATGTGATTTAATAACTTTTTCTTATTTATATATTTTTGATGAGATAGGGCGGCATATAAGGCTGATTTCCTGATGAATAGAAATACACGTTGTCTATAAAAACCAAAGATGTTACAGGTAAGTTGGCAGCCACAGGCATATATATTATAAGAAATTTATATTATATAAGTTTATACGTATACACTAAAAAAATTGGTTCATCAACAAAGCTTTTGTTACTGGTTACAGAGAAATATGACTTAAGTGTAATAACCAAACCAGGGAGGTGATTATGTATCTCAGTTGTCAACTCAAACTGTAAAAGTGTACATCACATGACGTCATTTGTGTTTGCTATCTCTATTGTATTTCTGTTGGTCACTGGAGATAGCAAATATAAAACACGTCATTTGACAGCGATTCGATGTACACTCATCTATTTTGAGTTGGTAACTGAGTTATCACCCAACTGGTTTTGTTGATTGAATGTTTCACATCTTAACAAAATAAGAACAAACATTATTTTGATCAACACTTTTCATACGGTTTGGCAAAAACATTAAAACAAACGTAAAAGGTAATATTTAGTAACAGTTTGGTTTAGTTATTATTAAAATGTCGGTTTTGTTTTGTAGCACGTACGTCAATTTATTATTATTTAAAATTTTAGTAAGTAATAAATATTTTATGTAACTGGTTACCAAACCGAAATAAACTTGACAAGTATTGGGATCACTGCAAAGTGTTTCTCTGACAAATTAATAATTAATACATAAATAATAAAGTGATTATATCATTAAGTTATTATATCGGTTTTTTTCTTGATTATTGGAATTATTAGTAACTTTTGTTACCATCAAAAGCTTTTTACCGATATTTTAAACCAGTGAGGTTCGACATATGTAAGTAGGTACGTTCCGAATCTTGTTACGGAATTTCGCTTCGAAAAATCGAAACAAAATTATATCGATAGAAAATTCAAACAGTTAAAGAGTTGTTTGGTTTTGCTGTAGCAATATCACAAACAAGTAGACGACTGGCCGTGCGACTTTCCAAACGAACCTAACGCTTTCACAGTAAAATCGATTTTTGTGGAAGCCATAATTACGTTATGCATAATTAAAGTTTTTACATTACTACATAACTAATCTTTGTCGGTGACTTTGAATGCACGTCATCACATTTGTCTTTAATAATATTATATACCATTTGTAGGCTGTTAATTCGTACACACGTTGAAGATTTTTTTCTGTGTTCTCTTGTTTCCATCACCAATCAGAACATATGTCCCTCTGCCAGGTAGCTCCTTAGAATGGGTTGAGGTTACTGCTTTCAAAATGGAGAGTTGACCAATCCGGTAAAACATTTGCTTGTTTGTAAAGGATCTCTGTTGAGTATCTAACAGGTTTTTAAGCAGCACCTAAAATGCGGCTTTTTGTGCTCTGTCCAGTTTTAACACTATCACGTGTTAAAGACAAACTGCTAATCCGCAATTATACAAGCAGATTATTAGTCTTGTGGTAAGAACTTGCACATCAACTTAAATACAGTTAATATAGTAAACAGAATAGATGTGTTTATCATAATATGTTCAAACTGGAACACGACAACGGCAAGCACCAAGATAGAACTAACTAAAATCTGTAATACGGTCAGAATTTCATTTATTCTTGCACACTTGCTTTTTCAGATTTGTGTGCAAAATGTTGATTAACTAAAAACATACAAAAAGTTTAATCAAATGAAGACAATAATTGCAAAAGTTTTATACCACAGATCGCTCCCGCTACGTACCGGGTACCTGTGCACTCCCACTTCGGCTTATAATTTATTTGGGCCTTTAACATTCAAGGGCGGGAGTGCCTACTAAACTTAATGAAATAAGTTTATTGCGCTTACAATAATATTTTATTATGTTTAAGTTTTTTGAGGCTATTTACCAAGATATATTATTAATATCTTTTTTAGTTTTAGGACATAAGAATGACAGTATTTATAATCAGTAGTTTCGCAAAATCGTACAAAACTTCATAAGAACATAACTTCAGTACCATATACTAGAAGTGTGTTTATTTTATTAAAAAAAAGGTATGAGTACACAGTTTTGTCATTACGGCTAATGATAATGACTGCGCTGGAAATAATAATACTATACATACTCGTATTTATAAATTAGCAGACGCTGTGAACTTTGTTCCGCTCGACAGCTATTAACAGATTGTGTAGGAAAATTAGGGCAGTTTTTACTATTTTTCTAAACTGATGGTCTAGACCAAAGATGGATGATAATTGTTTCCCCGAGCAAATTTTCACCCCTGTGTGGTAAGGGATTTGATTTCAGATCTTTTAAGTATAGTCAAGCCAAATTTTATGAAATTGTAATAGATAGACATTCATGGTACTAGTATGGTTGGAATTTATACTAAAGTTCCAAATCCAGATAGATAAATGTGACATTTACACAACTTCTGGGTGTCAAGTTACAAATGTCAGTTGGACGATTTATACTGAGAGTTGACTGACTTGAAGTCATTTCTAATCTAAGTTCACCGGGTCAGCTAGTCCATTTATAAAAATACATACATACACATACACATACATATCTTCACGCCAAGTCCCTTACGGGGTAGGTAGAGAGTATCGAGTGCCAGACCTCACGATCCTGACAAACCTGTCTTGCTTCCTTCACATTCATTACCCTTTTCATACAAACACGCCGGTTTCGGATACACTTGACACCACCCTCGGATAATATCCGATTGATCTGATCGTGAAATGTCAGCCTTGGTCTCCCCGGGTACCTACATCCATCCACATTCGCATTGTACAGCTGCTTTGTCAATCTTTTATCTGTCATTCTTGCCACATGACAGAACCTTTCGCATTAACACCAACACTTTCTTTCAATCCCAGTTTATTAAGTAATTAATATACGTCGCTTATATACACACAAAACATGTTAATGGTGTGTTTCCACCACACAGCCTTGGTATCAAGTCTATCGAGTGTACTGGATACCCTTGTAAACGTACAGGATACATGTTCTCAAAGTGTAACAGGATAATGAAGAACACTGACGCTAATATGATAGGAATAGCTAAGGAGTTTGTAGCTAGTTGTCTCTGTTGTTGTTATAACCGTTGTTATCTTATCAAGGTGTTCGTAGCAAATTGAATCACAGATCTTCCGTAGTGCTCTCATTTCGACCGCATTTATCCTACTTTCATGCTCTTTTTGACATACCCAACTCTCGCTTCCATATAATAACGTTGGGTTACAAAAATGAATCCCTATTTTACGTGGTCATCATATTAAACCAATTTTGCTAAATCTTTATTTGTTGTATTAGTTATTGTCAGGAGAAGGTTCTTATGGAAAGAAAAACCGCGAATATAAAAAAAATATGCTTTAATCCATGCAAACTTAAAAGTTAGTAGATGTTAATATCAAGCGACACTAAATTCGATGAGTTGGTCCGGGCTCCTTTGAAGAATAGACCATCTACCTTCCTGCCAGGCAGCTCGTAAAAGGCGAGCAAAGGCTTACCGTCACTAACACCGTGACATCTGACTAGGTGGTAGAGTTTCGCAGCGACTCACCCGGATTGGTACCACCGACTTACCTATTCCTGCCGCCATAACGTCATGACGTGTTCCGTTTCGAAGGGTAAGGTAGCCGGTTAACTTACTTTTGCTCAGAGCCTAACATCCCGGCCTCAGGTTGGCAACGCACCATTACCACCTTTGGTGTCTCTAGGCGGCGGGAATTTCTTATATGTAATAAATTATCTGCTTGTTTGCCTTCCAATATCATAAAAAAAAATAGTCAGTTAGTTTACAAACAAACATATTAAATCAAAAAAATAATCTGAAACAGAATATCCGGTTACATAATATTCAATTTCCATTGTACGGTATCTCGTTGCCTCGTTCGCCTCGTGCCATCGCCTCGTTGGTCGAATGGCTAGCGGGCTAGCGTATTCGCCTAACTACATCGACTTACCGCGAGGCTCGGGTTCGATTCCCGACCCGGCATGCATTTGTGTGATGAACATTTAGATGTCTGCATTTCCGGGTCTGGGTGCTTATTAAATTTATTCTGGTATCTATTTAAGTGTTTCTATGTATTAGTATCGTTGACTAACACCCATAACACAAGCATATAATTTGCTTACTTTGGGGTTAGATTCAATTTGTGCAATTTTTATTTAATAAATCAAGAAATCGCTTGTAATTTATTACTAACCTACCGGTTTAACTCTTCTGCAGTTTTATTAAATGAGTAGATGTTATTGTCATTGTAGATTTTTTGTCACAAAATCATTTGTTATTATTTTCTTCAGTCATTAAAGACAATCCAACTTCAACTACTGTCATACAGGCACTGCGGCAGTTACAACAGTGTCTGCAGTCGCATTACTCAAAATTAATAGCAAGCTAATATTTGAACGATTTAAACTATGTTTTGAACAATACTTTCCATTTATTTCCATATTCTATACACGATGATGAATAAAATTATAAAATGATAAGACGACAAAATGTGGAATTTTCATCCGTTCTTCACTGATATAAATGAAAGTTTTTTTTTGTGTTTAAGGATATTAAACGGTAAAGAAACTAATAATTATCGTGATAATTTTTTTTCTATTTGATATAAAAAAACAACCATGACACAAGGAAACATGTGCAGTTATATTAAATCTTACGAGATGTTGCCAAAGGACTTTAAGCGCAATTACAATCACATACTGATTCGCAACTCGGGACTGGGGCTCCCTAGTACCAGCTCCTTCATTTTTACAATATCTTACTTAGAAATATTTCTAATGGCATTATTATTTGACTTGGCAAAGAGATTAGTTACCTTAGCTAAGAGGAGTTGCTCACACGCGGAATTTTAACTTTGAACTTTAAAAAAAAGAACTTTAATTATACTAGATCACTCTTCATCGAGTGGACAGCTTAATCACTTCCCTTTTCTTCCATAAAATTTTAATAAGTATAGTAAAACGTTGCTAAAATAAACGCGAATAATTTACGTGGATATAATTGTATACGGGTATGTATAAAGCCGGCTGAGAATAAAACACACCTACGCCTGTATGTTGTAGCGGTGTGTGTGAACATACACGTCTCACGTTCAAGTTTTTTGATGTGAAAACTTTTTTAGCGGCGTTGCGCACTTTTTTCTCTAAAACTTCTAAACTCGCTTCAGGACACGTGACTTGAAATTCGTAAGACGAAAATTCGTAAGTTAATATTCAAGTTTTCACGTCTGTCGGCACTCCCGGAGTTCATCTCGTTTTTTATCTCTTTCTTGTTTTGTATCACAGTATGAAATTATCAAATAAATGTTTTATCCTTCTATAAGTAATATCAAAGAGATAGAGAACATTCACTAACGATATTTTGCGTGTGTGAGCTTTTCTATACGTCCCGAATTTCGCTCAGAATAGGTGTAGAATAAAAGCGGTAAAATAACTTTCACAGCTCCGATTTATCTTTTGAAGTTTACGGTTTGGATACAAAACATTGGCTTGGGCTAGCGTTTGTTCAAACAATGTTTATTTAAATCATTCGGGTATATCCAGTTTACACAGGATTTTTAACAATAACAGCGATTTATTACAGATTTTGTGTTGGCGATCATACGAGTATGTAACGATTAGTTCGCAACTTTGTTCACATATCATTGACTTATAATAAAATAACTTTATTGAACCTTATTGAAGATTTTACGGTATCATCAGGGCTAAAACTAAACAACCCTAAAGGTTCAGCCATGATCGTCCATGAAAAAAGGTAAACCGCTAGGTTAGTAATAAATTACAAGTGATTTCTTGATTTATTTAATAAAAATTGCACAAATTGAATCTAACCCAAGCAAATTATATGCGATGATAGATGTCTGCATTTCCGGGTCTGGGTGTATATTATATTTATTCTGGTATATATGTATTAGAATCGTTGACTAACACCCATAACACAAGCATATAATTTGCTTACTTTGGGGTTAGATTCAATTTGTGTAACTTGTCCTAGGATATTTATTTATTGTAGTCATAATCAAATACGGGTATTTTCAGTTGTCATTTAAGAATGAGCTTTCTATTAGTAAAATTATTTTCAGTCTTTTTAATGGCTCTAAAGTTTACTTGCCAACTTGTCCGTCCATCTATAAGGAAATAGACACAGAAGTTAATTAATACTATTAACCAGCCACTAACTATTGAAGCCCTTTAAAAGTTTCCTTGCCAACTTGTC
>NJDC01020495.1:145837-160116 GCA_002245475.1 Calephelis virginiensis | reverse complement strand
AAACTCGATCGTCCAATTATTCATCAAAATCAGTGCATATGTTTTACCTAAATACGAAACACACATTTATAATTACGGAGTTAGAGGGTTTATTTTTTGGATGAAACAGGTACGTTCGCTGGTGTGTAGTATCTGGTGGTATGTGGGAAGTAGTGCCCATTGACATAAGGTGAACTACTATATTTTACTTACAAACTAAGTACATACGTGTACCTAACATTGCTATTTCAAGTTGTTAAAAATTTTGTGATACTGAATACTGATGATACTGCTACTAAAGCTCTCAGCTCGTCACCCAGTGATGCAGAATCATTGCAAAAGCAATATGTTGATGAGTGTAGAAATAGTTTTGAATTTTCGTTCGTTGATGCATCAGATATAGTAAAAGTCTTTAAATCATTAAAAATTAAAAATACGTTAGACTTATGGGGACATTCTCTTAAAATTATTGCTTCAGTAATAAATGTTATTGTTCCATATTTAGCTGTAATATTTAACTGTTGTGTTTCAAAAGGAGTATTTCCTGATCTAATGAAACTTAGTAAAGTTATACCTATATTTATATCTGGAAGTTCTTCTGATCCCTCCAACGACCGACCTATCTCCGTTCTGCATACCCTGAGTAAAATATTTGAAAAAGTTATATTATGAAAAAAGCTATATTGAATTAGTTATGAAAATGAATTGATTAGTTACGAAAAAGTTATATTGAATCAAATGTTAATACATTTTAACAAATTAGGATTATTTCATAATAAACAGTTTGGTTTTACAAGGTACCCCTTGTAAAACCAAACTGTCAACATCAACATTCGATGCTGGTGTGGAATTGTTGAAGAAAATTTATGAGTATTGGGAGGATTGTCAGGATGCAATCGGGGTGTTTTGTGATTTGTCCAAAGCATTCGATTGCGTACGCCACGAAACGTTGATCAGGAAACTGCGCCATTATGGAATTAGAAATAAGGCACTCGATCTTCTGATATTCATATTTGAATGGAAGAATTCAGAAGGTTGATATTAATGGTAAAAAATTGACTGGTGCTGCTGTTACGATGGGTGTCCCCCAGGGCTCTATTCTTGGTCCATTTTTGTTCCTTGTATATATTAATGACTTACCTTACTACGTAAGAGACAAACACGAAATTGTATTGTTTGCGGATGACACTTCACTTATATTTAAAGTGAAAAGACAACTGGGTAAGTATGACGAAACGAACAATGCGATTTCAAAAGTTGTACACTGATTCAATGTAAATAATCTTTTCTTGAATGAAAAATAAACTAATTGTATTAAATTTTCAATGCCAAATGTGAGGCAGTTGATACCAACGTACAACTTAATGGGAACAAGTTGGACCTTATAGATTCTACTACGTTTGTAGGAATAACAATTGATAAGAAATAGCAATGGGCCCACACATTGATAAACTTGCAATTAGATTAAGCTCAGCAGCGTATGCTGACGCTGACACAGACGTCCTAACGTTTTCATATGTTAAATACTGCATAATCTTGCCAAAATAGCCAAAAGTACTAAATAATAATAAAATAATGAACTATGCCTAGTAAGCCTATGATGTTCACGTATGTTAATTTTCATCTTTATTTAAAGAGATAAGTGTTTCTGTCCCCGATAGCGAACATGATATACGCACTCACATATATGACACTTTATTCTAAAGTAAAGAGTTTTGATTTCTAGCTTTTTCAATTAAGTTTTGACATTTGAGTTAGTTAGTTTATAATATATTCATTAATGTTTTACCACATGACCACAATTGGTCTACTATTCTAGAGAAATAATATGTGTTTATCGTAGCACTGCAGCAACAGACGGTAAAGGGCTGTAACGGTATTAATGAATAACAATAAATTGGGCAGACAGAATAATATGTGTGTGATCCATCCAATGTCGTCGATTTTTATTGAATGGACACCGTGAAAACATATTAATAAAAATATGCGACACCAGATACATTGAAATATCTGCGACTTGAAACATAGACCATAAACACAATGACGTTATAGATAATCCGACAAAAAATAATCTTAGATATAAAAACTAACAGTAAAAGTCAATATCTGATATGAGGCGATTTATGTTAATATAATATAAAATATAAAATTAAAAATATACATTTCAAAGATCGCTAAGCAGATTAAAAAAATAAAAAAGTTGAATGCAATAACCAAGTTGAGACCAATAAAACCATGAGACGGATTTATGTCTCAGATAAAATGCAATTTGTCGCCACATTGGGTAATATTTTAGCCAAAAACTATTACAACCAACATTTAGCTTCAATACAGAAACTGAGAGGATTTGTGCAATGTTGCATGACCTTTCATTCTTCAAATTTGCATAAAAGAGGATTGGAGCCAAGTGGGTTGCCGGCACAATGTAGCCGCCTCTGGCATGTCTTGTCATATCATTTACATTTACGTCATCTTTACACATTGTATTACATGATAATAGAAGTAAACGTATAGGCTCATTATTGCTAAGATATACAAAAAAAAATACTTTATCTATCAATGATACTAATAAACAAATAGTTTTGTTTTTTGCCTACGTGTAACTCTTAAAATTGAAAAAAAATTAAATGCCGGGGTGTGTGTTTTCTTGTTTAATTTTCTGAATGGCTCAGGTTTGAAACGGTCGCTATTTACGTTAAAGGCTATTTTGACATGCTTTTATCGAATTCTTTGGTATCTACGTAACATTATCTTAGGAAACCTTTTTCATCTATTTTAAAATACAGGATCGAATCGAAACTTCACTTATTTATCATGGACCGAGCACGAGAAAGTAAGTTTGAAAAAATTACAGTTAATTTATGCGTTCAACTTTATTCTGATTTCCTTTTTAACATTTCTACGATTACAAGTAACAATGTTACGCTAAATAGATAAACTCTTGTGGCTGAACTTAATAACCTATTTGGGATAAGTGATAACGCTACTATACTTATATAGATCAGTAACCAACCAAGCAACTACTGTTATTTAATAGTAAAAAAAAAGTACCTTCACGCACATATCACCGAAGAGGTAGCCAGAGGTACAACCAAGGCACCCACGACTAGCCGAATACACTAAGTCCCAATGTGGCAAGCCTATCGCCAACCGGGCTCATTTCCAATCCCGACCAACATTATTTTATTAGAAAATTGGAAAAATCCAATTTTCTTTTTGTTGGCCGACCCGGGATTCGAACACAGGACCTCATGCAGTCAAGTGCAACACCCGGACCGCTAGACCACAGAGGCGATTAGTAGTTAATATAATACCTTAGCAACAAAACTCTATTTACTATCGAAAGGTATTTTGAAAACAGTCGTTAACTCTTACATTTAACCTTTTTAATTTTGTTAAGTTTTGACTTTTTTTAATAAAAATGGAAATTATTATTGTTATACAAAACATAGACTGGTGAAGAATGTCAATTGGCATTAGGCCTTTTGTACAAACTGATTTTATTTGGTGTACTATAAGATAAATAAATAAATAAACTTACTAAAATACAACAACCTCAACATCTTTGTTTTTCCTTGATGTTCTACATGATTTCAGTTTCATCCATAGTTACGGGTACCCTGGTATCAGCTGCACTATCCTTTCTATTTACTAAGCTATTATCTAAACCAGTAGGCGAACAATACAGTATGAGAGACATGCCAGATGTGCAGTAGTCGTTAATGTCAATCGTATATGTGTCAGCTTGATTGTTAACATTTGACAGTTTCGTTTAGGGGTGGATGCAGATTCGATCCATCTATGTAGAGCATCCCAAGGATAAGTAAAGCAAATTTACTTTGAAGTTAAGATTGTTTTTGTCACCCAATAAATTAAGTAAATAAGACAAATTACACAAATTGACCTAACCTTAAGGTTAATATTAATAGGTAATGCATATTGTATGTTTTAATTTTCCCAATGTTGATGGCGAATGCTGAATTCTACCAAAAGAGAAAGACCAATAGCTTTAACACCAACTCGGTAGAACCAAGATTTGTTTTTTGATACTGACACAGCAACTATGCAATGCAACTAGCACTAATGCAATTGGCCTGACATTTCACGAGTTGACAACGCACCATTACCACGTACAATGTGAATCGATGCCATTTATCTTTTACTAGAAGAAGTAGATGAATTATTACTTGCTTGTTTGTGTTTCAATCCTATTAAATATGACTTAGTTTTGAAACCAAATAATTTGTTATTATGCGGCTCCGCAAAATGTCTGGGTTAAGTAATTTTGAGCCTTTTTCAGTTAAACCGAATTACATTAAATCGCTGTCACATTTCTTAAAGTATTCTTATATTAAAAAAAACCTATAGTAACATCCGTTACTGTAAATATATTGATTTCGCATTATAATGTGTCGAATTTTACGTATCGTTAAAAGGCGCTTGTTAGCATTTCTTTAGTCGTTAACTATATTAACATTCGTTAAAATATGTTTGACACTTTGATAATAGTCTTCGTCACTACAAGCTTCTAGTTTATTTTTCCTTATGAGTCTCTACAGCAATATGCTACTTCTAACTTCGTACATTTACTTCTTGAAGCCCAACAACACTTTCCACCTCATGAATGATCCTAAGCTAAGCTTCGCCGTCGAGATATATTTTATAAAGATGGAACACCTTTGTAAAATTCACAAATAAATCGTTTTTTTATAAATACAGAAGAATAGCCGAGTTGTCCATGTGTGAGTGCTTTTAATTGTGGATAGCATAGGTAAATAAGATAAGATAAGGCATATGTATAGTCCACAAAACTTTGTTAATGTGTATCAATAGTTTTTTTGAAGTATTATTATTAAAACAAACATTCACTTAACTAAATATTTTTACTATTAATTTCATTTTAAATATCCTTGATTAATATTGACAAAATAAAACTTTGTGAAAATGAAACCTTCACGATGTGTATATATATGTATGTATTGTCGATTACGTTTTATAAATGTTTTTTTTTTCACTACTTATATGAAACGTCTTGATATTATCGAGAAAGAATATTATTAGCACAAAGTGTAATTTGGTAAGAATCCATATCCAATTTCTGTTGCATATCCTCACTCCATACTTAATACTATAAATTAAAAATATCTATCTATCTGTCCGTCTATTGCTCTTCTACGGCTATACTTCTAAACAGATTTTAATGTTTGATTCGCAAATATCTAAAATTATCAGTAAATAACCGAATGCAAACATAGGATTTTTTTTCAAAAATCAGCCCCCCAAGGTGATGGAAGTTTGTATAAAAATTGTAGATAGTTTAAAATAAAAAAAATGTGATTCGGAAATTGCAGCTGAGTTTTGTGTTCGTTCCAGCTTATTTCTAATGTCATTGTCGCTATTTCACTTTTCCAATAAAGCTACTGGAGGCTACACTCCTAACAAAGACGCGATGTCATTTTGAAATACTGCTGACTCTACTGATGCTAATGAACTGACCTCTCTATTTGAGAGACTTGTAATGTCAATTAACAAAGTAAAAACGAAAGATCGGTCATTGCATTAGAGTGAGTCAGCAATATTTAAAAATAACATCAGGTCTTTGTTAGGAGTGTGATCTCCATTAGTATTATAGCTTCATAATCATGACCAATTAATACAAACCGAAGTCTAAATTGGTCAAAGACAATTGTCAGAAGTTAGAGCTGTCTTAACTAAAGTTGAGCCGAATTCATGTATACGAAACTGCAAGTGTGATAAATTAGTGAGGTGCTCAGGGGTTTCCGTTCGGAAAGTTGGTCCGTTTCGTATTTAGATGTAACATAATCTGTCCCTGCAGAGACACATTGGTATTTGCTACCAGTTCAAGAGGTTTCATTTACCATTGAATAAGCAACAAAACGAAAATTGGGTTTTTCCAATTTTCTAATAAAAAAAATGTTGCTCGGGATAGGATATGTGCCCGGTTGGCGATGGGCTTGCCACCTATCACATGGTGGGATTTCGTATTTTCTGCTAGTCGTGGGTGCCCTGGTTGTGCCTCTGCCTACCTTTTCGGGGATATGGGCGTGAAGATACTTTGAACAAGCATTTTGTTTTACTAGACAGTTTTTTTAAACAATATGATATTACATACATGTGTAAGTATATCTTACAAAGAATGTTTAAAGTACTGGGGACAAACTAACAGCCAAAGTGGCTGACAAACTAATACACGTAGTTAGTCACTAAAGATTTTAACGGAGCGTACCCCAGAGGTTAGGACGTTACGCCTGTTACGTAAGTAAGTTTGCCAGTTAGTCTACGCTCCTAAAGGTCAAAAGTAGTAGCGCAAAATATAACACACACGTAAGAAGATATACATATAACCCAGCAGACGGTGTAATGTCATATTGTTTTTCAATTCATATGGATCTTGAAGTGGCAATAATTAACATGATCAAAAAAGAATTACCAAAATTGGACCATTCGTATACGCGTGATGCGATGACCGAGGGAAATGGGAATTTATTTTTATATACATAGATATACGACGTTTCAGCTATTTTTTATGCCTTAACACAGTGAACAAACGCGCGACTCAGTTGATTGTATGAAACAACATAGATGTTACAGGTGCGTCGCTGCCATATTGCCAAGTTGTTAAGCCATTGTGAAATGATCCAGTAATCTGAATTACTAATTACTAAATAATTCTATAAGTGAACGACAAACCATCACATCCCTACACCAAAAAACTGCAACAAATTGTGTAACACTCAATCTGATGTTCCTTAGTCAACGATATATTTAATTCGTATAGAAAGTAACAGTTTTGTAGAAATATAATTAATAAAAAAATTAGACTAACAACAACATATTTTTATATTTGTCGCTATCATCCCTGCGCCGTTGGGAGTCCAACTTAAGCTTTTTGTATCATCAATGGCATCCATTCCATCCATGGTACGACGACGAAAAGACTACATGTATAAATACCTATAGACCTAAACATACATTAGTCTTTCCACATGAGCGAAGTAGACATGTGGTAAGCCGTTACTTTTCAGTCGCCGTAACTGTCGTTCCAGTGACAAGAAAGTAATTTTAAAAATTATCGTGGCTTTGTCACGTCGGTCAATCTCAGCACAATACATGTTACCTACGTTATAAATTATTTTCATTTAGATAGTTATCGTCACAGTTATCACTCCGAATATAAGTTGGCAAATCACAATCACTTTCTAAGTAACGCTATTTAGCGGTATTTTTAACAGACTTTTCAAAAGGAGGATATTCTCACTTTCTCAATTCGTCTCATTCTTTTTTTATTTTATATATTTTCCAATTACACAAGATAGAGAGCGTTAATTTAAAATAACTTTTACACATTTACAGGCTTAAGATTGTTGTATTTAAATCAATGTTGATAGTGATAAATTAAAGTACATATGTACATACCTAGACAGCAATCAAAGCGAGCGACGTCATACGTGACCTGTCGCCATCATTGCGACAGCAGGACATTCCGGAGCGGCAACGGCGTTACCGACGTTACTTTGGAACGTAGTTCCTTGTTGACAGATCACAGCGGTCACTTTAATCAGCAGATCATAGTGACTTATGCACTATGAAGTTATTTAATGCCCACCTCTAGACCGAAGCATCTTTCTTATTTTTATACCAATACTTTATTTAAACACCACTCTCTACAATAAACAAAAATGAAAATATAACAAATGAAACCGCGCAAGTGTATTCTTACATTAACATTTACTTAAAAATAACACGAAAGTCAAATTTAATTAAGTGTAAAATTTCAGTGCAAGTTTAAAGTCTAAATACTGAGGTACAATTACGGTGAAATTAATCCGACTTCGGTACAATGAAGTTGTAATTGCTCTCCTCCACAGAACGCTTTTATATCTTAGGGTTCTCCAACAACTCATTTAAAGATCAATATATACAGCTTTTTGTGGGATAAGACAGTGAACCCAGCAAATAGCACACGGCACGAGCACTCGGCCCCTGATGGTAATAGACGACCGTAATCCATAGACACCGTGGATGTTAAAGGTGCAAACTGGGGTGTTACGCATCTGTCAACCGGCTACCATACCCTGCGGACCGTACCATAACGCTGTAATTTTAGCGACAGGAATAGGTAAGGCAGTGGACACCTACCCGGACAAGTACCTGCACAGCAAGCACTCTACCACCAGTGGTCTTGGTCGTAACACTCGCCCCTTACGGACTGCCTGCTGCCAGACAGATGGTATGTTTTACACAGCAGACCCGGAACAATCCGGCTTTTTATACAGTCATTTTATACATATTATGAAATCATATGATTTGTGTTTGTCGAAAAGTTTCAAAAAAAGTAATTGGAATTAGCTATTTGAATACTTGCGAGCCCTAGAATTCTTGTCTATTTATTGGAACAATAACTACTTTGCAAAAATCTATTTACATCAAAATAAAATTGTTAAAAAAGGTATCTTCGTGTATTATCAAGAAGTGTGCCGAGGCACAAACAAGGCCTGCCCGAAGACACTACGTCCCACAATACAATAGGTGGGCAAGCCAGTCGCCAACCGGGCACATATCCAATCCCCGGCAACGTTATTTTAATTAGAAAATTGAAAATACACATTTTCTATTTTTTGTTGCCCGACCCGGGGATCGAACCCGCGACCTCAAGAAATCAAGTCCGACGCCGGACCGCTAGACTACAGAGGCGATAAAAAGAATTAAATTTACAAAAATTGGTATATGTGGTATAACTAAAATGAACTTATTATAATTCAAAGACCCCTGTACATATTCAGCTCTACACAAAAATACAATACACTATTTCAGTAGCACCAGAGCAATACTACACCATACACAAATTTATCACACACACATTATTTGTTTTCGTGTTACTGCGTCACATAGAAAACTGTTATTTTGTAGTCTCACCGACCTCGCTAACTAGAGGATGGCAGTAGTTAGTAAATTCAAATTATTTTCGTTGAAATTGCTCTAGCAGCAGTAGTCATAGTTGTATAGGTATATGTAAATAGTGTAGGATTCTAATCACATTAAATTTACGATTGCCTATCAAACTGACCCTCGTTTAGGCGGTAGCGTACACACGTAATTCCACCAACCAACCGCGAGGCGCGGGTTCGATTACCGACGCCGGCAGGCAATTGTGAGGTGAACAGAAATGTCTGTATTTTCGGACCTGGAGGTTTATTAAGTTTACACTAGTATCTGTTAAAGTATATCTATCTATTCGATGTCTAACATCCATAAAACAACCCTAGAATTTGTTTACTGTACAGTTAGGTCGATTTGTGTAATTTGTCTAGCCAACCCCACGAGCTTTGTATCGCTTGACAATAGGAAATACTGACAGTTGGTACGAGAAAATTAAAGAGATCTTTTACTATTTTCTCTGCAACTTACTCAGTTTTTCTCTTTAGAAGATCTTTATAGTTAATCGAAGGCTTTAGTCTATATAAATAGACAAAATTAACAATATATTTTAAGTGAGTGATGAAGGTGATATTAACATTCAAGCATTATGTCACAAAAACAACTAAGTAACTGACAAATGTCTGCTCAATTAGCCCGACCACGCAGTCTTCTAACTTATTACAAATTTCACACAGCGGTGCTGTTCAACTATTTCCATAATTTAAAAGACAGACGAAATGTTGTCAGGCTTTGTAGCAAAACTAACGTAATAAACAACAATCAATTGTTTTTCAAATGATGTCCGTCCAACGAGTGGAATGTAGATTTGTCTGTAACTTATACATTTGTGATAAAATACTGAACGTGTCCTAAATGCTGAAATAATTCGCATTTAATGTCCCTTTGGTGATGAGCTGTAACGTCTGTCAAATTAAATCTTTTAGTGCTTCTTATTCTTCTTATATTTTTGCCTCACTTTTATTAAAACAAAATTTGCCATAGTTTAGAAATAGGGCAACTCAAATGATCCGGGGATATTCCTTTGTCCGACAAACCTCTTGTGAACTGGATATTTATCCAATTGATGGCAGCGGCGTTTTAATAAATAATTGAAAATTATTTAACTTTGTACGGTACGAATCTCAAATCACGCTCCTCACATACACGTTGGGATACCACAATAAGCTAGCGATGTAGAATATAAAGTCCATAGATGTGCACACACGCACACACAGACACACGTCGACGTACGGCTCGGGCGAGTGCCTGCAGACATTAATCTTCGTGTGTCGTGTCACAAAACAAACGATACACAAATGTCAATTCAATTACCCCGATCACGCAATCTGTTGATTAAAGGGAACTGCGCACTTACCGGACCTAATTGTCCTTTATTTCGGAAGCTGTACTTGCGGTTCTGAGTGCAAAATGTCGCTACTTATTTGCTATCGCTATTTATTATGTACGTTTTTTAAATCTTGGAGAGAAATTAATATTTTTTGTTACGATTGTTTAATAAATACAAGCTGACCCGACTGACTAATGTCCTGCCCTAACTATGACTATTTTTTTTTCATATGTACGTTTAACTGACTAACATGACAAAAAAGAATTAGCGTAATTGGTTTAACCGTTCAGGCATGATGTGTCACTAAGGGAAATGGGGATTCATTTTTCTAAAAATGGGGATAATAAGCATAAGAACATCATGCTAAAGTATTAAACATTTTACGTAAGAGATTGTGTGTACGTATTGCAAGTTCCATTTATAGGGATATATTTTTGCATCGTATACCTAACCAAATTTCTGATAATTTCAAATCATTCGTATTAAAAAAATAAATAATATTAATATTAATATTTGACTTGCTGTTGAAGTAAACATTTTACAATGTATAAGATTTTTTTACAGAAAAGTATAAATCTTACTTATATAAATAACTTAATATAAGTATCTACCTAATTAAATAATTTTTGTTTGCCGAGGAGATTGCTTTGACATTTTTTTTGTAACTAGCGTCGGTTTGGAAACGGTGGTTTCGGAAGATAGGGTTAAAAATAGGTTTAAGTAAATCGCCCCTGTGGTCTATCGGTACGGCGTCGGACATGACTGCTTGAGGTTCTAGGTTAAATCCCCGGGTCGGGTAACAAAATAAAATTTGAAAATGTATGAAAAAACCGTTGCTCGGGATTGGATTGTGCTCGTTTGGCGATAGGCTTGCTACTTATCACACTGTTGGACTTAGTGTCTTCGACTAGTCGTGGGTGCCCTGTTTGTGCCTCTGCCTACGCTTTCGGGGATATGGACGTGAAGATACTTTTTTTGGGGTTAAATTTTAATTACGTTCTAAAAAATGTTTTTAGTGAATAATTAATATGACACATATCTAAAAAAAATTTGAATGTTATAAAACGTATGAAAAGAAATATTTATTTTTATAAATATTAAGAGATATATTTGTGCACACCGCAATGTGATAGAACGTGTTAGAATGTTTAACACATTTTTAACATCTTTTTAACACGCACAGTTCGAAAATAAATCATATTTATTTAATTTCATGAACTAAGAAATGTTGACTCTCGTACGGCGATTCTTATACTTCCGATGATTGCTTGTTGTTCAGAATAATTTCCTTCAACATACTAATATATCAAAATTAAAAAAATACACACTTTGCTATATATATTTACCACACATACAATAAGTTACAACGCACATACTTTATACGTAGTTACTACAAATGAAAACCGACTTTAATTTCAGTACCTACAATGTTGTACAAATAAACAAAATTACTCGTGTACTTAATTAAGTATAACTCGAACTCAAAAGCAACTTATCAGGTCTTGATCAAATATAAATCGAATTCCGAAGTCCAAAAGTTTTCAAACAAAAAAGAATCATTAAATTTGGTTCACTCAGCGGACGTCGACACAACCTATAGTTAAATATAGAAGCTTTTTTTTTGAAATCGGTCAAAAATACCAGGGATTTTATGAACAAAAAGAAAGATCACTGACTGAATTTCAGAAATAGAGTAGCCTCGAGCCTTGAGGGACTTACATAAAACTGGCAAAAAACGCTCCTTGTGTCTATGATATATAATACTCTAGAGAAAAGCACTCGAAGTTAAGGGAATTTTGAGAAAGCACTTGGATATCAAAAACATTGTGTACATAAATATATAAATATTTTAAAACAATCTTTTTTGATATGATTTTTGGAAACTTTTGACCTCTTCATTGTTCGGGGGGCTAGCTCACGCCTAACACCAAACGCGAGGCACGTGCTTGACTCCCGTCGGGAACAGACGTATATGAGATGAAAACATGTCTGTCTGCATTTCGGGATCTGGGTGGGTCTATTTAATTTATTCTGTGTATCAGTATAGTAATAAAACGCTAATCACTTCACTCAAGGTAAATTATTATAAACGAACCTACTTAAATATAATAATTATGTATGTATGTACTAGATGTTTGCCCATGTATTCAATTTATTTTGCTTCTTAGAATCCAATTTGTGTGCTAAATCCATATTCCACGTCTATCCAAAACATCAAAAGATATAATATAAATGACATACCTAATATAAAAAAAGACGGGTTGCACTCCGGGAGTGCCGGCAGAAGTGAAAGCTTTAGTATTAACTGTGTGCATTTTTGATATTTTGGAATTGTTAGGGAATAATTAATATTGCACGAACTGCTTTAATTATCAGTATGAAAGTACTATCATTTATGTGGTATAATACAATAGTCTTGTGCTTAATCGGACATTTTTGAATTCGCACTGCAATCATACAATCCGTAAAATGTACTAGTACACCTTATTAGTACTATTAGTACTTACCTATGAGTATTCTGTGCTAAACCATGAAACTTCAGTACGCTCCCTACCTACCACTTTATAATTTACCTCGGCCAGTTACAATAGTATTGCTTATGAGATAAAATATGATGAAATATTTAATTTTTCAAACTTATACATAATTCAATTCAATATAATACATATGTGTATATCGATTTTCCTTCTACTATTATTATTTCCTTTGTTAAACTTACAACTTTTTCGAAAACAGCTAAACTTCTTCTCAATGTTGTATCTACTGTAATTTCTATTAACTTAGAAACTATGATATGCCTAGAAGTCGCAAACAAATTAAAAGATGTTTTATTAAACTAAAATCTATCATATCTACCACTAGCAGCCCGTCCCCGTTTTGCACGGGTGGATAAATTTATAATTTTTCATAGAAATATGTTGATCAGCGATACTGTCAGATAATTTTCTAATGGTAATATATTTTTTTCAAATTGGTCCAGTAGTTTGGGAGCAATAAGCTCCAAACAATCACACACACACAAATAATCAAATCTTTCATCTTTAACATTATAATGTAGATGATATACTGACAGCAGCTCCAACTACTGGGTCCAAATGTGTTTTAAAACATATAGGCTACCATCGATATACCCGTATAAAATTTCGTTACTCCTTACCTTACTCATAGATCAAAACTGCCCTCCCGCTCGCGCACCCCCGCCTTCATGACGCCCACTTCGCAGCGGTTTGTGCAGTAAAAATCGTCATATTTTAATTTCGCCTTAACTTCGAAACCAAACGTCCAATTATAATCATACAAGACCAAATTTTATCTACATAAGCTGTACTTAGTGATAAACTAATTCATTTTTGATAATGATTAATGACATGAGTAAAATAAACGCGTTTACTTTTAGTCCAAAAAAATTAAGATTTTTTAAATAAAAAAATCGTTGTTGTGCCTCACTCGACATAGATAGTTATAGTGTGCCGCAGACTTTTTATAGACATTTATAAAATCTACAATTAGTAAGAACATTTGATGGTTCTATCTTTTATAGTTTAGGCAGCGTACGTAAAATAAGTAACTTTTGTGGTTGATTTTTTACACTTTGTGTCCGAAAAACCCAAATATTTTACGGAATCCTATATTTTTCATAATAAAATAGCCTATGTCACTCAGGAATAATGAAGCATTCTAAAGGTGAAATAATTTTTGAAATCGGTCCAGTAGTTTCGGAGCCTATTCGCGTCAAACAAACAAACAAACGAAAAATCATACATTTCCCTTTTTATAACATTAGTATCGACAAACTGCAAAGCATTCAAAGCAAGAAACAGTTTACACTTTACAGTACATTATTTAACACTGCAGTACAACGCTAGAGGCCGAATCGTAGTAGTTTTTGCGATTGTTTAACTCACTCGTACTGGTATTATCCATTGCGAATCCTATACAGTTCGGAAATATGTAAGCAATACAAAAACAGCAATGAATCTACGTTTTATTTTAGATCTCGCGCAAGCGACCA
>NJDC01020495.1:122696-145249 GCA_002245475.1 Calephelis virginiensis | reverse complement strand
TTACTCACTCGTACTGGTATTATCCATTGCGAATCCTATACTGTTCGGAAATATGTAAGCAATACAAAAACAGCAATGAATCTACGTTTTATTTTAGATCTCGCGCAAGCGACCAGCGCCGCCGTCTTGTTCGCGCATTCACAGTGCGCCGTCGTAGGTTTTGACGATCTGATGCGAAATTAGAAGTTTTCACTTCAAAAATCGATTTTAACTACCTACACAATGGAACAAATTTAGTTAGAATGGAACAAAATATGTCTGATTATGACTTTGAAGCTATAGACTACTACTGGAGGTGACGTTCCTAACAGATAACTGATATCATTTCCAAATATTGCTGATGGCGTCTCTTTCGTTCTGACTTTGTTAATTGACGTCATAATATCTTAGTAAGAGAGGTCAGTACACTAGACTAAGACAGCAATAAGTATTTGTATATGACACCAGTTTTTGTTAGGAGTGTAGCCTCCTGTAGTAGTAGGCTACAGCTTCATGGATATGACAAATGTTAATATTATAACCAGTAATAAATAGACAATGCAATATCGCAAAGTTTTGTTTAAAGTTTTATTTAACAAATGCCATGTTTGGGAGTTGCTACAAGCGCAATAGTACCTATTGACATTTTGGGGCAGTAGGCTGCCAGATGGCTGCCAGAATCAAAGTCTAAATATCTGTTTTAAATTACGTCAAAATTCTGATTGCCAGACCAATAACATATTAATTTTAAATTAAATAACATACTATACTAGTATGCAACTTTTGATTCATTAATAAGTAGTTTCTTACGAGTAATACTAGTAGTAATATTACATATATGATATATTCCCGTTCTTACTACAAATTTTCATTTTTTAAGAATAATTCATGGTGGTTTGTATATTTGTAATCGTCGGAGCTTGGTAGAATTCCCTTCTATACACAATTTTTTAATTTTATGTTTATGCATCACCAGGTCTATAGCAAATCAGTTAGTTTTAATAATAAAAAATGTATTGTGAAAAGTACAAGTGAAATAAATTATGTCTATGTGTTTATGGAATTTTTAAATTGATATCTTAAAAATAATGCAGTCACAAATTCCTTAGTGTTTCAACTTGTCAAGCATCGTCATTAAAAGACGAAGGTTTCGGATTAATTCTAAAATGAGGTAAAAAAGTCTTGAAAATCTATGAAATTAGTTTAGTCCGTCCAATAATTACACCTTCTAAAAAAAATAAACAAATATGAGAGAAGCATCGTTAATATAAACTTACAGTAAATACATTTACTATAAATTGAAGGAATTCAAAAAGTAATGCTTTAAATAATCTAACAATGTTTTTTGTTATGACATCGATCATAACCTGATATCTAATTTTAATCTAGCAGCGTTGAGGAACCTATTTTCTTTACAAAATAACATTCACCGAATTATACGAAAGTAAAGTTCCCGTTTCTAAATTGATTTTTGCTAACTAAGGATCGTTGAATTTATTTTAAATAAGAAAAAGTAAAGTTTTACGATTGGGCTGTACGTTTTTACGGATCCGTAGTCAAATGGCAAAAAACGGAAGTATATATATTCGTCATGTCTGTCTGTCCGTCCGCATATTACAGCCGCTTTTTTCCGAAACTTATACCGATTAACCGATTTTGATATATTTTTTTAAACTCATGCTTTAAGATTGGTTCCATTTGAAAACCTATATCTGACAAGTGACTTTAAATTGTACTCAAAAACGTGTATTTAATTATTTACTTGATTAGCAATATGACGTTGAATTTGAAGACCCTGTTTTACAGTTGTATTGCATTAAAATTATTTTATTTACAATTAATTCTTGAGTGCAACGAGTATAAACAAAGTTCAGGGTTTCCCTTTTGTCGGCGGTTGGTGGAATTTTATTTGTAAAATACTTTTTTAATAACAGAAAGGTACATTGTATGGTTTTTATTTAAAAAGGATTACTTACTTAGTTTTTCGTCTAACATCATCTACTATTGTAATTTTTTTGTTGCAAATTTGACTTGCAATAAGATTCTTGTATGGAAAGCATATTTAACATTTATAATTAAAAGTTCTTAAGCCATTCGCTTCCATTGGAATTGGGTCAAGAACTCTTAAAATTTAAATGTGCGACAAAATCTCAAAGCAATCTTAAAGTTATGAAGTCGAACTTGTTCCGATTGTAATACTAACAAACTTTCAAGCTTATAATTGACCAAATTGTTAATTTGTAACCGAACTGGCGATAAACTCGAACTCGCGGGGGCTAAATGTAACGAACAATTTGCTTGAACTTCTTTTTATTTAAATAAAATCTTGTGTGCATTACCCGCATAACTTTTTTTGAATACCCATTTTTATTTCATATATAATTTTAAAAGTAAACTTGCACACTAGGCCTAACACCTCTGCGAAAAGACAGTGATTCAGACCTATGCCATGTATGGTGTCTATAGGCCACGGTTACCTCCTTCTGTCAGGAGACTTTTTCGTTGTCTTTTCCTATAGCAAATTTAATAAAATATTCCAATTTAAAGGACACTAAACATAATCAGGATATTATTAATTTAAGTATTAACACACACTTCTTCTCCGATTGCTTCTGTGGTCCGGTATTGGCGTTGGCTACACGAGGACCCGTGTGAAATTCCTGGGTCAGATAACTCAAGAATATGTTTCTTAAATGTTCTAATAAAAACAACGTTGCCGTGATTGTATAAGTGCCCGGTTGGCGATTAGGCATGAAGATTTGTCATCTATCACATCATGGTCGTCCTTATTAATCATATCTGCCTACAATTTCGAGGATACGGGTGTAAAGTTACTTTTGCAATTTTCTACAAATACTTTCATATTAAAGGAACCCGTTTTACTTTTTGCAGCATTTACAGGGTTTCAGAGTTTCTTACTTTTAGCGAATCCATCTGCTTGTTTGCATTCCAATCATGTTATAAGATTTAAGTTATGAAAACAGTAACTATGAGGTTTTTAGTGATTTCCTTCTAGATACAATACAGATTTCATAAAACCTTTTATTTTAAGTTTGGAGAAGCTAAAGTTAGATTAAATAAAATCTAATGGGTTGCCACTTTATCGAACATGAATAAGCCTGAATATGTTCAATTTTTTATTTAAACTGCGAAGCGCGCGAAGGAGGGTCATTAAGGTTCAGTTTACGTTTCGTATGTGATGACAGTCTGGGCATAATCTGATTTCTCCATTCATGGAGGTGACTAGTTAGGGTTGCCATGTTTAAACATTTGTCGTAAGATTATAGGACATTGAATCTCTTGACGTAATTATTTTGAAACCAATTACTAATTCGGGTATTTCCAAAATATGATGACTAGAGATCATTAAGTAAATAGCATATATGTTTCTGAAAAAACCTCAACGAAGATGTGAGACCCTTGGCATTTTTAAAGGTTGCGATTTTTGTCAGGTATCCGCTCGTTTGACTCCTCTTCCATAAAATTGGATAAAATATCGTTTTATTCATTCACCTTTTGCTATTACAAAAAATGTGTGATATTTTTTTTTAGATCTGAATCTAGTAAAGTTATCAAACTGTACATACACGACACTAAAGATCTTCCACGAAAAAATGATTTTATAACATGACAAGGTATCATACTGCTTTGAAAAACTGAATCATTTTTGTTTTTCTGCTCGAAAAAACTTTCACTGTATTATATAATAACAATGATGTTATTGGAATTTTAAATCAAAAGCAATTAAGTAGTAGGAAAGATAACATCAACAGATATGAAAAAAAGTGATATTCCGATTGTAGCTTTCCAGGAATTTTGTAAGAGGCATTCTGGTAACCCTGAAGCGGGTGCGAATTTGCAAGTGCGTAGCAAAGGGCGCGCCGCCCGGCTGATCCGCCGTCCCCACCCGCGCGCTCCGCGATGACGTCAACGGCCCACCGCGCTCCACCCGTTTATAAAATTAATATAGCCGCGCCGATCGCACGCCACAGGTTTTGGAAGCCAAGGCGGTTTAAGACATCGAAAAATTGACTTAATGACACATTTTATCCATTTTAGTGAAAATATTTATATAAAATAATATATTATAATAAAATTACGCAATTTAAGCGTACTAAAGAAATTTTACTTCATTTTGCCCGGGTTAAGGTAATTCTTAATTTAAATAATCTGATAAAAATATGCTTACGAAACAGAAATTCCTTATATTTATAACGACGTTTTTGCCCATGATCCTGTAACAGCGTATCACACAATACAATATGTCCGTACTCAACTTTGTCGTGCGATCTATGTCGTGATATCTACCCCCCATCATCTATCATACATTGGTCAATTTTTGGGAGGCATAACAAGTTGGCCTCGTGGACAACGTCGTCGTTAACAACGAAGTCGTTAACCTCTGAAATGTTTATAGGCAAAAGTAATTCTTACCACAAAGGAAAAGTAAAGAAAAAAATCGCTTACTTTATAAACGAACTATCTAAATATTTAAATCAATTATAATCTAAAAGTTTAAAGATTATGACCAAAACGTTTTTAGTCATTTGTGACAGCTAAAGTCCAATGATTTCAATTATTGCTCAAAAAATGATTATGAATATCAATAACTGTCAGATGTTGGGGGTGTATTGGTTCTTAGGTTAAAATTTCATCAATAATTATCAGCTTTCTTCATCACGATTAAAACCAAGTACCGCATTTCTAAGTAACTTTCCCTTTTGGCTCGAGATTAGACATATTCACTTACAAACCAAATGGCTCGATTAGCCTTCTTGATTACTTGTCTTTTTTGTTATTTTTTAGAACTTGTATGAAGACCAAGAAAGTGACGAATTTCCTGATGGTAAGAAATACACACATCGCCACCTACAAGACAAAATGTGTTAAAACCGTGTCGTCAACTTGAGGCTATCACGATAAAAACCTTAGTCTTTTGGTGAATCTACGACGAACGTATGTAATGAATAGTTTTGTAATATGACGACCAATGTCAACAGTGTAAATCGTCGCTATTCGCTTCTGTTTGTTCTTTGTTTAATTACTCTAAACCACGCAATATATTTTAATACGGTTATCACTAATGGCAAGAGTCATTAACGAGAAAGGTTTATGTGGCAAGTGTCGGATTATCTTCTGTAATCTAAGTATTATATTGTATAATTTTGTAAATATTTTGACAAAATTAGGAGCAAGTTTTCTTTTACAAATATTTTGTAAATGTGCGAGAGCACTTTCAGGAAAACTTACAAGGGGATAGGTGTTGGGTAAAACATTCAATTGGGGTATTTCATATTATGAAAGTTCAAATCAAAACATGGTAATACGAAATCATATGAAATTAAAAAGTTACTTTCGTTATTAACATTAATGGACAAAGAAACAGTAGCAAGTCACAGTCAGTTGACTAAGGCCCGTCACATACTTTCGAAACGGTTACGGGACCCCGTTTCGAAAAAAATTCGAACGCAGAAAATCTATAATTGTTTACGGAGCTGTCTCACTACATTCATAATTTTCCTGCACGGAATTCAGGTAGTTTACGGAGTGCCTTTTTTGTCAAAATTTCGAATTCAGATGTATTTCTCGTGACTTTAAACTAATTACATAAATTGTTTGTGACCTTACCCTTGTGATATGTAGTAAAGATCGCCAGAATCGATGAAGTCACCTTTTTCGACAAAAAGAGGAGGTAATATGTTCGATGAAAGAGCGTACTTTCGAAATAGTGCCATTCCATTCCCGAGGAAACTCGACGAAAATACTTAATTTGTGTGCATGTTGATGATTTACTTATGCAAAACGTAGTTTGCGATTAAATTATAAGTAAGTATATAACTGCTATATATAAGTATGTAAATGTTGAGCTACAAACACTAGTCACAGTTATGGAAGGAGATTTTACAGAAAGGGCCTTACATTTTAATGCAATGAAAACCAAAATCATGGTGTTTGAAAGAAACGTAGCCAGAACGGATGTAAGAATTTTGGTTGATGATGTAGTGCCGGAACAAGTGAATGAAATTGTATATCTTGGTTGTGCTTTCAGCAGGGATGGAAGGTACACCGCGGATGTAGAGAGGAGAGTGAGTGCAGGGAATAGTGTGAATGGAGCGTTGGGTAAGCTATTCCAAAGCGAGGTTTTGAGTCAAAAAACTAGACTCGCTTTGCATAATTCTGTGCTTATTCCAACGTTATTGTATGGAAGCGAGAGTTAGGTATGTCAGAAAGAGCATGAAAGTAGGATAAATGCGGTCGAAATGAGAGCACTACGAAAAATCTGTGGAGTAACGCTCGCTGACCGCGTTCGTAACAGTGAGATGCGAGAAAGAGTGGTATTGAAAGAAAGTGTTGGTGTTAATATGCGAAAAGGCATGCTCCGCTGGTTCGGTCATGTGGAAAGAATGACAGATGAAAGATTGACAAAGCAGATATACCTACAATGCGAATGTGGATGGATGTAGGTACCCGGGGAGACCAAGGCTGATATTCCACGATCAGATCAATCGGATACTATCCGAGGGTGGTGTCAAGAGTCTCCATAACCGGCGTGTTTGTATGAAAAGGGTAATGAATGTGAAGGAAGCTAGACAGGTTTGTCAGGATCGTGAGGTCTCTCTGCCTACACCATAAGGGACTTGGCTGAAGATATGTATGTAAATATATATAGTAAGTCGCTCTGTTCTGTCTAAAAGTTCCGGTGTTGGACTTGATTTCTTTAGATCCCGGGTTCGGTCCCCGTGTTGACCTACCAGAAAAATGTAAATGTGTGTTTTAAATTTTCTTATAATTTAAACGTTGCCCGGAATTAGATATGTGCCCGGTTGGCGAAAGGCTTGCCAATTATCACATTGTGAGACAGGTGTTGTGTAGATGTCTAGTTGTAGATGTCTAGTAGTGTGTTGCCTTGTATTAATATTGTAAAAATGTACTCATCCATTGATTTATATCATCTTAACAAACTTTTGCATCCATTAATGGTATAATTTCACAACGTACATCAAAAACAGGTAGACCGGAAAAAGGTATAATGGTTCTATGAATATTCCGAAGCATTTCCCAATTGCTACACTGCCATGCAGACGAGAAAAGGTTGTGAACACGCAGTTATAAAATTAGACGCAAAAGTTTGTCGAATAACCTAAATTCTAATTTGTCTAACTCAACTTTAGCAATGTAAATACTACCACAGAATAAAATTATTATTACTTGAAAGGTGAAATAGTTTTCAGAATAGTTATCCGTATAATACTATCCCAAAGTTGGGAATTTTGACTCTCGTTTTTTAATTATCATCAATGTACAATGAAAGCCAAAATTTGTGAACGTCTTTTAGTGTTTGTTGCTTATTTTATGTCAAAATAAATGTTTGTAAGGGGTTTCGTTTCTTTTTACTTTTCCAAGTAGTACCAGGCACATATATAAGTGTACCTATATACCTACATATAATATGGGCCATTCAGTATTTGATACTAAATTTTATTTTTGAATAGGTGCCGCATTTTTTTGTATAAAAAAATCCAACTATGTATATCTATATCATGTGCAACAAACAGTGACTCTTTTTGTGACGAATTCTCAATAACTTTAATTGATTACCTTACCGTGTGTGTGTCTGACTGAGAGTATGAGTGAATTAATATGACTTAAAGAATAGTATACACGCTTCCCCCACATTTTTCAGTCGGAAGTACGCGCTGTCACAAGTGAACATTTTAGTGTTAATAAAAATGACGCAAAGCTGACTATAAACCTAACTAAAACTAAAAAGCTAATGAAAGTAACTTTCATTATATGCCCCTGCCTACGTGTAACATTACAATGCAGAATAAATAATTATTTTCTCATTTTAGGTAGAGAATAATAAACAAGTTTATTCCATACTTCTGTAGAATAACAAAGACGCTAAGCTTGCTTTACGAGTTATACAAAATAAATATGACCAGGCTTATCGTGCTTACTATGTAGACAACGTTGTTATGTGTTTCATATTTTCCATACTATGTTAACTCAATCTTTAATTGTTAATGTAAGAAAACAGTCTTTGGTCACATTTTAAAAAACTAAAATACCGTTCAATAAATTTAACGGTGTTAATATGTTTTTTTTTTCGTTTGTAATTTCAATATTTTTATTGACGTAAAATTGCCTTTAATTCTACTATGTTTTATTTTATTTATTTTATTTAATATTGGGAAATCCTAAATCCTAATCCTGATCCATTGCTTATTAGAAAAGGATAATATAATTTCAAAGACTATACCTACTACACTAATTATAAATAAAATGTAAATGTTATTGATTCGTCCAGTTTTGAGTATTACTTTGTTGGTCAGTGTGTTGCCTTTAGATAAAGAAGATAAAATGAAAATATATGATACTTTCCCAAAGACAAACAGTGTTCTCAAAGTGGCCCACGGACAATTTGTGACCGTCTCCAGCCGAGTCAACAAAGTAAATGGTGTTTAGTGGTAAAAATATTTGTATAAAGTCACTTCATTTTACGACCCTACCCATGAACAATGTCACAACGTAGAATGAAGAGTAATTTTGCGAGCTTCCACGCTCATATGTTATAATAAAATCCTTCGATGCTTGAAGGCAGGAAGGGCATTTTGTCGGATTTGTCTTTTTATATAACACATTTTACTTAGAACTAAATCACAAGAATTACTCGACGAAAAACTTGCAGTTCTTTCCTTTTTTTATAACTAAATGTTACCAGAAAATCGACATTGTTTAACTCTCCTATGGGGAGTAATTCAGGTTAAAAAGTAACATGTGTAATAAAATTAGTAGTAGATAATTCTGAGTTGATATCAGGTAATGTTACATTTCATCATCCTTGAAGCGTGCGGTTATAACAAAAATATAAGTATTATTTGAGTAGAGTGCCAGTATGAAATTTGAAGAGTACGTACTTTTCCATGTTACTATCATCATATTATAATAACTTGGTAAATGAATGACTTGAATAAAATTGCATGTGCCTGAATTCAGATTTTGATTTAATTCATATGGTGGACTCATACGAATTAAACCGAAATCCGAATTAATTCATGTGAGCGATTCCTCGAAATCATATGAGCTAATTATCGAAAAAATAATTGCCAAATCGCAACGTAGTAGTAAAAAGGCTGAGCTAAGTATCGAAAAAATAATTGTCAAATGCGACGTAGTAATAAAATTGAAGGCGAGTTGTTTTCACAGTTTTATTACGCTTTAGTTATAGTGGTCCAGAAAAATAAAAAAAATCGACTAAATGAGAATCTCTTCTTTTTCAAAGTTGTAAACCAAATAAAACTATTAAAAATGATATTTCAAATTCGTATAATAGCTTCACTAGATATAATTAGTGTCGATTGTAACATAAATAGGTACAAGTTGAGAGATACTACGTACTTACGTTACATAATGCCTTTAATTATTCGAAAAGCAAGATTTATGTTTAAATAGTGAGATGTTAATGAATTCATGTAATGCTCTGACCATTCATCCCTCCATAGTATTGTTATTTCGGCTGATTGATGGACCGTCTCCGTGGGTACCGCACGACTGGGCTGAGAGAGGTGGCGACGGGTTGTAGATTTGATAACTAAATATTTTATAGGCAATGGTATGAGATGACCCCATCGCTAACTAGTGGTAATCCAGTAAGTTATTCTACTAGTGTGCTCACATAAATTAGGTGTAAAGCGCAATACACCAGCGACCAGTGACTTTTATGATGTAGGTATATCATGTATGTAGCGTAGGCAATAGTTCTTACCCTCAGGAGAGCATCTCCTTGTTCTATCTTAAAACATAAAAACTCTATTTGCATATAATGATCTGCAGAATAGTGAATTTTATACATTGAAAATATTTAAAAAAAATAATTTTTGTCTATTCATAGCCCGACCGAATTTTAAGCCAAATATACTGAATCGATCATGACGAAATTTGGTAGGTAGGAACTCTGTGTAAGCTAAGCTTCTTCTTGAGAAGTGTTTAATTCGTTAAAGAGTAGTGCGTTTTAATTTTTATTATTTTTTAGTTATGTGATGTACTTATACTTTATACATCACGTGGGTGCCCTGGTTGTAACTCGAATTACGCCTTCAGGGAAATGGGCGTAAGGATACTTTACTTTAAAAGTGCATATAATAGCTGCTCTAATTCTCAAATTACTCTCTGTTACCCGCATCTCCAGCTTTCACGGTGATAGTATTTTGAAGCAGCGAGAAAGAAAGGAGAGCTTCAGTAATTATAATAAAAAATTAAATGTTTATTTATTTAAATTTTGTTTGTCAAACAAGCTTTGAAACAATCAAATCTAACAAAAAAATTATAAAATATGTTAAAATCACACAAAAACAACATTTCAAGACAATGAAAGGATCGAATCTTAAAGGTACTTTATTATTACTCTAAATGTATTATTGTTATTTGCCAATTAAACAGTTTCGTTCGTTTTTTTTGTCAAAAAAATTGGGAACCCTGATTAGGACTGTGACGATTGTCTACGTACCACAGATCTCGGAGGTACGTTGAATGGACCGCGCGAAAAACGTTTGCGGTTTAGCTGCAGCCAGACAGCGTCACGCCTCCGTCTCGGGAGTCCGAGACCTGAGCTCAGTGGCGCGAGGGAGGCTTGACTGCGGACTAAGAACTAAGAACTTAGTCGTCAGTACAGATAGTACAAAAGAAATACATAACTTTATTCGCGTTCTATGTATATCAAATCTCGTTTCTTCAAATAAAGACGGTGATAAATTACATCTTAAACAACTCTATAGCAAATTTAGATCGTTTATTTATCTGTCGTGTGCAAATAACCAAGTAGAAGGCTTTTCATGCCCGTATTCTCGAAGAGGTAGGCAGAGGTACAACCACTACCTACGACTAGCCGAAAACACTAAGTTCTATAATATGATAGGTGGACTGCTAGACCATAATGGAGATGCAAAGTATATAAACATAAAAAAGATAAAATTTGATAACCTTCCAAACCGTATCCGGAACTCCATTCAAATAATTTCATATTATGTGAAATTTATTAGATTAACATTAATTAGCTAAATTACATTTAAAACTTTGCTCTATATGTAATGAATTATTCTGAATTAGATTTTAGCAACCTTCAATAAGATTTGTTATTTACTCGAAGAAACGTTTACTTTGCTCAATGTTTGCTTTGCAAACGTAAACTACTTCTTAGTAAGACATAACTTGACACCTTTAATATACTTGGAATTTCCAGAAAACAGCATTTGTTTGCACTATAATGTAATTAATAAATAATTTGTTTAATATTCATTGAGGTACACTAAAGGATTCTGCTTGTTTTGAATTCTTACTTGCTAGTTCGCTAAAGCTGTAGCAATCCAGAAGCTTTTGTTCCATTTCTTAAATCTCATCTTCATATTCACCTGGGTGAGATAATATTTTTATCAAAAGTTAAATTCATTTTTTCAAAGAACTTTTAAAATTAACAACTATTTTTTTGAAGGTTCCTATGTCGTATTGTCTCAAAAACGTCTTTAGTAATTGATTCTCAGATGTTTAATAACAAAAGAATAACGTTTATGGAATCTTTATCATCAATTACCACAATTATCTAAGAATGTATTTTCAATTCTTCTACCAGGGAAAAGTAGTTAGACTAATTAGAAGGGTATGGTAACTACATGACCAGATTTGTACCGCCGCTACCACACAGTAAGTAATACACATAATATACGATAACTAACCCCTAAAAAACCCCTAACAAAAATTTAAATTGTAGCACAAAGGCTCAATGCGCTAAGGGTCGTAGTTAGAGTCGTAAGAGAAATGGCTGTCAACAAAGTAATAATCCAGAGCCCCTGTGCAATAACATTTTTATTTATTGTTTCAGATCAATATTTTTGGTAGTACTGATTTGCATCGACTTTTATCACTTTGACTAGTGTGAACGTACAATGATACACAATAATATCACACTAATCACTATATATCACTGGCTCGATACACCCCGACCACTAGGAATGCAACCGAGGATCGCGCACGCTCCTCCGATCATTTTCAATGTTTGATTCATCTGCATACACAATACAAATGGATACTTTAGATGTAAACTAAAATAAATGTTGCAGGATCCCCAGAATCGCGACTACTATAATTATATAATATATTATATTAAAAAAGGTACTTGTGATGAATTAAAAATTAATTACTACGAGTAATACCTTATTTTTACTTATTGCAATAAAACAAGCACGTCACTGCTACACTCGGAGCTAAAATGGAGATGGGTTCTGGGTCCAAATAACATTTTTCAATCGGGTCAGAAGGACAAAATTAAAGCGCCTACGCTATGCTACGTAGGCGCTTTAATTTCGCTTTCGCTTCGACGATACGCTATTGTGACCCAGTGTCATACGTGTAGACGTAGTTTTTGGCAGGACTATGGTATCACATGGTAAAAGAGACACTTAGGATACTAATACTTGATATAATACTCCTGATTTTAATATCTAAGGTGACGTATATCTATGCCAGAAGGTGATCTAAGCGGTGGATTGATACTCCCTTCCACTGTTTTATTCCTGCCAATCCAAGTTCATTATTGCCGTTTTCCGGTTCGGAGAGAAGGGAAGCCGTTGAAGTTTCACAAGAAACTTATATCCTTTCGGCTAGCTTAGCTAGCTAGCCTAGCTTCTTTCGGCCTTGCAATGGCGTAAAAATACTACTTTAGAAAATAATTTCAGTGAAAAGATTATTTTAGATCGATATAAATATTTAAAAGGACAACAAGGTCAAGAAATTATTACTTTAATTAATAAAATTCTGAAATCCAACTAAGTTACACAAAGGCCACTGTTCTTTGTCGCCCAGGGTCTGCCCTTTGAAGTATAAACCCTGTTCAAATCGTATAATGTTTTGGTGTAATTTGTTTATAATTTTTCCCTTGGGTACCATTAAATATAAATCTTTGAATAAATTATTCGTAAAAGAAAACATAAACTGTGGAGGTCATTTGTATAAAAGATCATTCATAAACTATCTTGTATATCAATATGCATATTTACACCACAGTAAAGACGGTCGCTAATCAGTTTTTACTAAGTTCCGTATATCACTGTTGTTATCTTCACCACGGTAAAAGGTTTAGTGTATACGTAGGTACGCCTGGCTCATGTTATCATGCTCTCAGGTTTGATTCCAGTTTTAAGGAAAAATCAGTAAATTAGTGTTATGTTACTACTACTGTTACTGTACTACTATTCCACAAATATTACGAGTAAAGTGCTCTTCATCTGCTGGCCCGGTTTGGAACCATACTACTACATTGTTCCGTGTTGGAGGACAACTCAGCCAGTAGACTAGCTCTCTTGACCTATAATTGGCTAGAAGACAGCGATAACTTTCTTGATGTCTATAGGTGACAGTTGTCTCTTAAAATTACCAAAGATGTATACTTGTTCCCCATTTTGTAGAATAACAAAAAGATTTACGGAAATGTTATTTTTTTATCTGGTGAATTATTGACCGTCACGTTAGTTCAGCCTTTAACGTAAGCGCGTCACGGGGTATGACGATTCTGAGAGAGACACATATCTATATGATGGATGGATATTCAGCCAAATGTTTCTTTCTTCGTCTTAACAATGTGGCGTAGGAACGCAGACATCGATATTTGTTTTTTGATCCATTGTAATATCGAAAAGAGAACTATCATATCTCCTTAGTAAGACTAAAATGCAAACAGTTAAAATATCATTATTAAGAATGTAGCTTTAAAACTTGACCCGAACTTAACGTCAATTCATAAAATTTATTTAAAATTCTAGAACTACGTGGGTATTTATAAAGATTTCTTGCGTCGCAGCCACCATAACATGCTAATTTCAGGAACTAAAACAAAAGCGACTAAAATGAATAGGCATAAAAAGTTACAGGTATATATAGTATATATACAAATAAAGCCATTAAGCTATTATTTTTCCGATTAAAGTTTATCTGTTCTAACAACAAATGGAATAACGGACAACTTTCCTAAAAGTAACGCAAACGAGACTTGCAAATACTAGGTCTGAGACAGCATTTAATTTGTTTTTATGGCAAAAGTTCCCACATTCCCGGCGAATTTAGCGGTACCACTATCATCGTTATAGTATGGGACTTTGACTATGTTTTTCATCCAAGAAAATCCTAGGTCGTTCCGTTTTTGTAATATTTAGCATGTAATTTTATGACCTATTATTAGAAAACATTCTGTTTTACTTTTATTTTTATAGGAAACTTTAATGTTATAAATATAAAAATGAATTTCCTTCAATACCATCACGCGTTTTGTATACAACGTCAGCACTCGCTAATTTCGAGTTTCGTGTTGGAAGTTTTCGATACAAGACCTTCCAAACCGAGGCTTTGAGGCTTTCGATGTCCATCCCCCGGTTGACAATGCGCTATTGACATCCCTGTAGGAAAAGTCTATTTTGTTATGGTTTTGGAAGTCAAACAAGCTGAGTCACGCTGTTTAGAGACACCAAAGTTGTTAAAGCTGTGTTGCCATCCTGAAGCCTAACATTCCAGGCCTCAAACAAAAGTAAGTATATCGGGTATCCCTCCAACCGATACAAGTCAATGGCAAGCACTGACATGGCTTCAGGAATAAATAAGGCGGTGGTACTAATCCTGCTGCAAGACTATATCTACATCCAATCACCTAGTCAGATGTCACGGTGCTAGTGACGGTAAGCATATACTCACTTTTTACGAGCTGCCTGGCATGGCATATGTAGATGGTCTTTTTTGCAGAGGAGCCCGGACCAACAAGGGCAAAAAAGTCTGGCTGCATGTGCACCTGTGACGTGCCCGTAAATCAAACCTGTACTAAGCAAAAATGTCTATTACGATCATACTTACATTAAAATATCTCTTTTATTCTATTACTTATTCCTCAACATTTGATTAAATGTAAAGTGTTTCATTTTAAACAAGGAATTTCAGATCAATACTTTCTTACTTGGGAGTGGTGGAAATCCTTGCCACCACTTGCTATGTGCCGTTGGTTTTTTTTATTTATTTAATAACAGCATCCGACTTTGATGAAGTTGTGAAGATGCAAGGTTTCCTAGAGTACATAAATTTAATTAAACTTAAGAATGACAGCGCTCTGGAGTGTGTGAATCTCTTTCAAACAACAAAGACGACTGTCGACAGAATCTTTTTCTTGTGTGAGAGGTCAGCGAACAGGCACATACGTTTCCATATGGTAAGAGACAATCGTGGCCATATACATTACTGATAATGTGCGTCACTGTTCTGTTGCCAATTGTGAAAGTCTACTGGCTTCCCTACCCTCCAAACCAGAACTTGACATAGTCATTCTGGCCGCAACAAAAGTAAGGCGGTGGAGCTACGAGTATCTGCCATAAAGGAAGATAACCTGTTTTACTCAGCGAGCCTGGACCAAGACGGGAAAAGCTTAGGTTTTAAAATTTAAAAAATCAGATCAAACTAAGTTTAAAACTTTTCTGTGATACGTAAACATGCAAACAAATAGAGAATTAAGTGCAAACGGGAGCTTATATTTATACCGGTTCTCTGCTTATTATAGTTATACTCGTGTATATATATATAAATGCATTACAGTGACCATTGGTTTTTTAATCATTGCTGTTATTGTTCCAGGTCTAAAACAGCACTAAGAAAAGTCAAGAACATCAGTTTATTCAGCAAAGAGTAAGATACAACTGAGCTGAAGCGCAAAAGGAAAAGATTTAATTTGGTGGTGAAGAACGAATAATGTGGTCGGGCATGCGCCCGTCGGGTGTATCGTACAGGCTGTGTACTTAGTGGGGGGTGAAGCGAATGTGGGCGCGAGCGGCGGCGAACATGCGTGTGTGTTGCATAACGACGGTGCTAGCGGCGCTCGCACTGCGGTCCGCCGCCGAGCCAACGCCGCGACGTTTCCCCGCCGAGTGGCGAGACCGCGAGCTACAACTTCGCTCGCGCCCGCTACAAGAGCTCTTTGAGCCGGATTCGCTAGCGACGCAAGAAGAAAGAACGTATTCGCCTCATCAGTCACAGTCATCCAGCTTGCATAAAGAGCGCCGACGCTCGCGGAATAATAAACGCGCGCCGAGGCTACCTGCAGAGCTCGCCAGTCAGATGATGCTGCGAGCTTCCCGGTCCGGGCGTCCCTACGATGTCCCTCAAATTGGTGAGTACTTGATCTACTGAATAGTTTTATGTACACAAAAATAAAAGAAATTCACAATAAATACACAAAAAGTGCACTCTCTAAAAACATTTCTTATACCTCATATAAAATCTTGTCTACTTGTTCTATAACAACTTTTTTCCAAAAAGATAAGCGGGCTAACAAATAAACTTATTTTCTGATAATAAGAAGTGCACGCCATCTATAAGCAATGTACATGTTACAATTACGTTACCAAGCTGAAGGTAGTCTCTTGTGGACTAACTTGAACGGTTCCTGTATACTCTAATTCGGAACACGGCAGTAGAAACACATACGTTAAGAGTCATCTCAGTCCTACAACTTTTCAGTAACGTATCATTTTAATTAGTCAAAATTAGCAATATCTAAACACCAAAATTGAACTTTAGATTATTCTCTATAGATTCTGAATTAAATGGAAAGTGCTCATATGCAAACTCCATCTTCATTTTATCTCACTCATTAACTACTCAGTTATATTAAACTATAACCAAATAATGTTCCAGATCAAAGTTCAAATAAGCTGGAGGTAAGCACTTCCTTCCCGTCAATTTAATATAGACACGATTAATTTTATTAGCTTTGCCGCGGCATTGTAATATGGTAGCGATTCCTAAACAATTTAAGTTCAACGACATATGGA
The DNA here is from genome assembly GCA_002245475.1 of Calephelis virginiensis. Lineage (NCBI taxonomy): Eukaryota > Metazoa > Arthropoda > Insecta > Lepidoptera > Riodinidae > Calephelis > Calephelis virginiensis. The sequence continues at coordinate 128,414 of NJDC01020495.1, read as the reverse complement.
CAACTTCATGTAACATATTATTTCACATACTATGTTAGTGGGATCTCCGTTCCTAAGTAAAATAGTACGACGGCTTGATTTTCCATATTATTAATCCGCTCCTACTCGGCGTCACCTCCCTACAAAGACCACAACAGCATTACCCTAAAAAAGTTTCCCTTCCCTTCTTAGAAGCAGTTTTTAAAAATGTATAAAAATATTTGTTCTTATGTAGGAAGACAAACCAGTTTACGGATTTCCTGATGGTCAGGAATCGATTATATACTGGACACCACATAACATTATGGTTACTGTGCTTTGTCGAGGTAGATAATTTTAAACTTTTTCAGGAGGTTAAATTTTCAGATACTCTATCTTCAAAAAAGAACACCACAATGACAACCACGGACTTCATGAGACCAGGAAACTGTAAGGACTGTTACACGTAGGGACTTCAGCAGGAATCTCATTTAACCTGACTGTTGCCCAAATGGAATGATCCAGCACATGTAAACTACCATATAAACTCCACTTGTAAATGTATTTTTATGATGTAGGGATGTGGTTACCCCATCAATGTATATTTGCCATAAAAGTCAATTCGGTCTCTTGTCTACATTTGATATTACAATTACATACATACATATTACATATTTTTGGTTGGTGCTCAGATATGTTTGTTAATTATTAAAAAATAACAGCAGTTCCGAGGCAAATGATCTAAAATATCACGATCTCTTATCTTAGATAGGTTATTAATATTGGCCGTAAAGAGATAACAACAAACGGAAACTTGACGCCGCAACTATCAGTTATAAAGTAAGATATTTATTCTATGTTTCCCTAGTTCTTATCAGTTTACTTGGTTTACCGGATGCAAATTGTATTTGCTAACAAGATATTTGTTTTTAATTTTATAATGACATGAAAATTAATTGTAATTATGAAACGAGTGGATCCGCGAAGAGGATATCTTCTTCTAGCGCACAAGCTCATGGAGAGCCATGATGGTAAGAAATAACCGTGGTCATATAGACAACATACGTGAAATGTTAGCCTTGGTCTCCCCGGGTACCTACATCCATCCACATTCGCATTGTATATCTGCGTTGTCAATCTTTTATCTGTTATTCTTTCCACATGACCGAACCAGCGGAGCATGCCCTTTCGCATTTTAACACCAACACTCTCTTTCAATCCCACTCTTTCTCGAATCTCACTGTTACGAATGCGGTCAGCGAGCGTTACACCACAGATTTTCCGTAGTGCTCTCATTTCGACCGCATTTATCCTACTTTCATGCTCTTTCTGACATACCCAACTCTCGCTTCCATACAGTAACGTTGGAATAAGCACAGAATTATGCAAAGCGAGTCTAGCTTTTTGACTCAAAACCTCGCTTTGGAATAGCTTACCCAACGCTCCATTCACACTATTCCCTGCACTCACTCTCCTCTCTACATCCGCGGTGTACCTTCCATCCCTGCTAAAAGCACAACCAAGATATACAATTTCATTCACTTGTTCCAGCACTACATCATCAACCAAAACTCTTACATCCGTTCTGGCTACGTCTCTTTCAAACACCATTGTTTTGGTTAAAGTTTATTATGCAAAAATTTACATCTGCAAATAAAATGTATGAACTAATTTAAGTGCAAATGTTTTTGTCTCTTAAAGAGGCGAGCTGGCAACATGTGATTTATCTTTACCGATGCGGCGGTCCTTAACCTGTCTATGATAACTTAGTAACAGGTACAGCATGTGGAAAATGTTAAAAATGAAAATTCATTTCCTGTGTCTTAACCACTGGATATATTTGAATGAAATTTGTATGCGGACTGGGACCGATATTAGGAACACGAAGTTTAATTTAATGTCGTATTGTCATCTCCACTTTGTATAAAAGCAGACATATTGCCGTAACTATAATAGTTAGTTAAATACTGTCGCGTATTTTTTTGTTGATATTAATACGTTCCATAATTTAATACAGCAAATTTTTCTTCTATAATTAACAGTTTCCGTAGTGCATGCGACGGAAGACATTTTACAGCTAACTTTTTCACATCTTGGATTACTTTACTAAAGTTTTAGAAGGGATTCCTAATTTATTCTAATTACAAAATATATAGCCCATGTTCATTAGGGATCATTTTGGCTTCTAATCGTGAAATATTTTTTAAATCGGTTCAGTTGTTTTGGAACCTACTCAATACAAACAAACAAACAATCAAATCTTTCCTCTTTATTATTAGTATAAATTAGTTATCCACATTTCAACTTATGATGGAAAATGTATAAGGAGAACAAGCTTTTTTATATCCTAGCAGTAGTTTCTGCGCTCAATAATGGTATTTGTAAGTCGTTTAAATAAGGAAAGAAAAGGTACGCCTTTAGACGGTGTACAGGCGATATCACCCAAATACGGGAAAAACCTCGCCGTGCGTCTCGAGTCTTCAGTAATCAAATTGTGAAGTTTCCGAACACTTTTTCATTTAGTTCTGTAGAAAATCGAAAGACTAGCAAGGAATGGAACTAATACAATTCCCTTTCTCTTAAACTTACTTTTTCAAACCTGATTCAGGTATTTAATTGGACCTTCAACTTTTTGTTAAGTACAAAAATGTAATCCCAACGAATCGGTTTAACATGTCATGTTTTTTTTAAAAGTATACTGTATAAATTTTAACTTTGAATAAAAATTACGAACAAGAGAAGAAATTGTACTAACTACATTTAAATAAAATTGTGGAATTTGGGTAAGCCAGAGAAAATTTATTTTTAATTTTTACACATTATCACTATAACTAAAATTAGGTCCTGATTTCAAAATCCTGAAAATCATCATCAGTCAGATGATAGTTAAAACTGCAATTTCTAATTCTAATTTCTGTTTCTGTTTCACCCCGTGTTGGTCCGGGCTCCTTTGCAGAATAGACCATCTGTTTTCCTGCCAGGCAGCTCGTAAAAGGCATAGGCTTACCGTCACTAACACTGACTGACTAGGTGGTAGAGTTTCGCTGCGACTCACCCGGATTGGTACCACCGTCTTACCTATTCCTGCCGCCATAACCGGTTCCGGTTTGGAGGGTAAGGTAGCCGGTAAACTTACTTTTGCTCGAAGTCAAACATCCCGGCCTCAGGTTGGCAACGCACCATTACCACCTTTGGTGTTTCTAGGCGCCGTGAATTTCATACCACCAGGAAATCCGTCTGCTTGTTTGCCTTCCAATATAAAAAAAAAGTATGACGCGCTATACTTATTATCCGTATATCCGTTGCCACCAGATTAGGCAAACAAGAAAGTAATTTACATAACTAAATTTATGCTGCCGACAGAAACTGCAACCTCACATCACTTTTGTCGTCATTTTAGAATAAAGTAAGCTATTCTTAAAAAACCCCAAACGTGTAACATATTGTCAATATTGTTGTTTTTTCTCTATTAATTTAAATCTTTATTCAGTTTAAACTGTACACTGATAACAATAAATAAATGTTAGTGCCTCATGGACAGAATATTTGTGAAGTTTCAGACTATGTTTTATATTGTAATGCGAATAAACGAAACAAAGAAAGCAATCCATACAATATTCATCGACTTCAACAGGGAGACAACCACACGTTTTAGGAGCTATGTTTTCGTCTGGTGAAGGTTAAATTTAAAATCAAAATAAATAAATCTTAATATATCGTATTAGCCAACATCTTTACTAAATATGTTTATTTCAGTTTTTGTCAAACAAGCAATAAAAGAACAGGCGGCCACCTATAAATTTAGTAATTTTTTTCCTACTTTATTTTAAGAAACTTACTATATTACTAGAAATATAATGACATGTTGGCATACATACATTATCGATAGCCTTTTAATAAATGTAACTTCATAAAACTACTGTTTGTAATAGAGACCGCATGCTATTAACAATTAACTACCTCGCTTCTAATAATACAGTACCTATTCGCGTTTGAGGTTATAGAATTCATTATACTGTGTGTTTAATATTTTTGGAATATCCTACTTCTACTACTAGTGAGTAGTTAAACCTTGCATCAATTTGCCCGTACGCTCTTTTTATAACTTCTTTTTTTATCGCCGAAGCATCAGTGCTTTCTATTGGCACGTACTCGGTCGAAGCCCTGCGAACTCAGCCTCAGTTTTCCATCACTAATTATTTTGATTTCTGTTAGTTACGTGTACCTCTTACGTTCAGAAAATCTGTCTGTTTATTTGTCTTCCCAAAACATAAAAATATAGATCAATACAGTAAAGCATACAATGACATCATACAATATACTTTCACACGACACCCCATTGAGAAATCGGAATATAAAGTATACTTCTCCAAGATTTAAACTACTTTTGTGCTATAATTAATTCATTGACATCATTTATTGGCACCAGTACTAGAAATATAATACAAACGCAGCTAGAAGATTGGTTCTCCTCCGAGGTGATACGTTACTTAATCCTGGCTTAAAAAAGTTGGGCCTCGCAAACCACCCACGGTAACATGACATAAAAGTATGAAGTTCTGCCTACGCTTCTTAATTTTGTAATCTCGTTGTTATTTTAATAAACCTTAAAGGTCTTGTAAAGGTACACGAAGGTGCCAGGCACCTTATCATTTTCGTGTCCCTTTATTAACAAAAGCTTCATCATAGAATATGACGTGATCGGCTTAACAACTTACTAAAATATCAAGCTTCAAGATGAAGTTAAGATTATTAAATGGATATTTCACTATGCTCATACACATGTACCTTTTTTACATAATTTACGAAATCATACAGTAGAATAAGTTTGTTATTTCTAGTTGTTTATTTACTATTGACAAAGTTGTACTAAAAAAAATTACTGTTTGTGATTTTTCACGTTAGATGATAATAAAGACAAAAATAATGAAAACGATAAATAAATAGACATTTTTTGACAAAAATACTTTTATACGGGCGAAGCTAGGTTTGTAATATGATTTTCAATAGTATTTATAAAAAAAGTAGTTTAAAAGAAATTGACTGAACCCTCTTACCCCCTTCGCCTTTGGGGTGCAAAGATGTACAACCAGGGCACTCATGATAAGCCGAAGACACTAACTCACTGTGTGATAAGTGAAAAACCTATTGCCAACATTTCTAATCCCGGGCAACGACGTTTTAATTAGAAAATTTATAAAACACATTTCATTTTTGTAGTGCGACCCAAGGATCGAACCCGGGACCTCCTGAAATGAATTCCTAATATCAGAGCATCATTCTATCATCATTGCTAATAATTAATTACAAATTTTAAAACAATTGTCAATCTTGTCAATTGTCTGTTTGGTCGAGTGACTAGTGTACACGCCAACGACCACGACCAACCGTGAGGCTCGGGTTCGATTCCCGACATAGGCAGGCATTTGTATGATGAATATTAAGATGTCTGCATTTCCGAGTCTGGGTGTTTATTTAATTTATTCTGATATATATTTAAGTATTTCCTTGAATTAAACTAGGACTCACGCGAGTTTTTGTGGTAGCAACCTATGCTCCGGTCAACTCGTCGACGACTCATGACCTGGAAAACTTTTGGGATTCTGTAAGGGATGTTCTGGATATGGTTGAAGGATATAAAAAGTGATTATGTGTGGCGACTTGAATGGTTGGGTGGGGACGCGACGGGACGCTTACGAGACCGTTCTTGGACCCTGTGGTGATAAGAGAGTGAATGATGCTGGTAAGCATATTGTAGAT
>NJDC01020495.1:97997-113956 GCA_002245475.1 Calephelis virginiensis | reverse complement strand
ATGAATAAAATTGTAGGTATATCTTCGTTGTGCTTTTATCAGGGATGAAGAAAGGAGAGTGTGTGCAGGTAATATTGCAAATGGAGCTCTGGGTAAGCTATTTCAAAACGAGGTTTTAAGTCAAAGTGCTAGACTCGCTTTGCCTAATTCTGTGCTTATCCCAACGTTTTTGAATGGAAGCGAGAGTTGGGTACGTCAGAGCGCTATGAAAAATCTTTGGTGCAACGCTCGCTAATCGCAATAGTAACAGTGAGATCCAAGAAAGAGTGGGACTGAAAGAAAGAGTTGGTGTTAAAATGAGAGAAGGTATGCTCCGCTGGTTGAAGTTTCACGAGGTTTCTACTATTTCGAATACTAATTTTAAATCCGAAGTTTCATGTATTAAGTAAATCACATGTAATTTTACATTCGATAAAAAAATTAAAATCCATTTCTTAAATATTTTTAGCACTCAATATGTAAAGTAATTTCCAGATGAGTAACCCCAATTAAATTAATTTACGTTCAGAAATATTTTGGGTGCCTACATACTTTCACCAGTATATTTCGTAGGGCTTTCCTCTATCTAATATATCTATAATACGTTTGAACTGTTTCACGCGCTTCCTACAAAATTGTTCCGTTTTTGCATCGAACCTATGCAATCTATAAGCATGTCTAATCATAGCAACTTTTGAAATAGTTCGAATTGATAACACCTACTTAATTTGGTACAGTTTAAATATTTTGTATACGATACCTGGAACGTAACAAGGATGATATTAGCATTGTATCCCTTAAATAAATAAGAAATTAATTTCATTGCAGCAATCAGAATTTACTTAAGCGAAGACATGGTACACATATTTAAAATTTTGAACGTTGTTTCTATGATATTACGCGAAAAGATGTTATAAGTTTAGCTTTCAAACAGCTTCAAAAGATTTTTAAAACATTGGTACGACTCAAAATAACCTTAAAAAATTGCTTTAAAAAGGCACCTCGAATTAAGCCTTAAAAAACCTAATACAAGATATCCAACGTTACCCACATAAACATTTGACACCGTTTAGTTAATAAATCTCTAAATTCTTTATTGTTTTGTATTTTATACGTTTAAATTTCCATTGGTGCGTTGTATAAACCATGAGAGAAAATCCTTAATCCAATGTTGGCAAATGGCTGGTCCAATCAATGTACAAAAAAATAAATCATTAATTTTAAAAAATGTCGTCAGAAGTTCACAGAAAATTAAGCTGATAAAAATGCTTAAGATATACTAATAATAATTATATTTTAGAACATGCTTAAGATAGAAAACTCTTTGAATTTTACCACGCAGATCTTCTGAGAGGCTGTGCTATAATCCGGCCATGGAGTTTAGAATCGCGTCGCATTTAAAAACTGTACTACTTTTTAAAAACGTGATGAGATTTTTTTATTTTTGTTTTTCGACTGTAAAAATAAAAACGGAGCCGAAGTGATACCTTGTTTCAAAAAATGATAAATGCTTTGAAACGAAAAAAAAATTGAAACTGAAATAACAATAAAAAATATTTTGCATTTTAAATATTATTCTCTTACAAATGTCTCGTCTGTGATCAATTGTCAATATTTCTTTGTAAATATATTAAATATAAATGGTTAAATCTTTCATTTCAATTTTGTGATCATATTTGTCCAACTTGGTTCAATCCAGTATATGTTGGATTCTAATGTGAACACAAGTCCGATCTAATATGGATAAAATAAATTTACGAGAACGTAATTTGTATGCCACCAGTACCTATTGCTTATATTTTATCGATATCGATAAAAATGAATACCAGGCTCAACAGCCCTATTTTATCTGTGAGATTGGTACTTGTGACAAAACTGACGTTTACGTGACGTTTGACGTTTCGTTGGTAACATAATGTCAAGTAAACTGATTGTTTTTTTAATGTTATAAGTCTCGTCTCTTAAAACGTAGTGATTACATTCTCTTTGGCTTGAATGTGATATTTTATTTTTTTTAACGAAGTGGCCAGTTAAGAAGAAATCTAAAAAATCTAAGAGATCCTAATGGCTGACGTTTATTTGATTTTCTTCAAAACCTTGTTTGATTTTCAAATGGTATTTAATTTTAAAAACAAGTATCCTGATTGCAAGAAATACTTACCGCTTATAGACACGAAATATGCTCATGAACGGAAGCCAATCAGCGGCCGGATTATTATGTTCCTAGCGTTAGTAACCTTCTAAACACGATATTGGCGAGCATTCCTGTTATATCAGAACGAATAGGTAAGGCCGTAATACCATTCCAGGCGAGTTGTCAAAAATCTGTAGCCCGGTTGAGGTCACGGAGAATAAAACGACGCGGACGTTCAACTTTGACAAAATACTGGATAGGAATGCAATCGATTTATTACATAAAAAAGGTCCCTAAAACAACATGGAAAAAACGACAATCGACGGTATTATTCCTAACTAATTTGTGAGCATTTTAAGTTAAATAGTTGATCCACTTCCTGGCTACCGTTGGGGCTGCGTTCATGTGTACATCGGAAGACAATGCAAAACTACTATGATATGGATTTGATCCAATAATGGAACTGAAAGGTCACGACACCAACTCGCCAAATTCCCATCGCTGGATAGCGATGATGTGTTTGCGTATGTTTTATACGTCTTGATTAGTACATCTCAAACAAAAAAAATTGTTTTCACTTCTCCCGGCACTCTCAGAGTGCAACCCGTCTTTTTTTATTTAAAGCTTATACGTTTATTTATATTATCTACTGATAGTTGTTCTTTTGATTCACTACAAAATACCTATATATTCTATATGACATCGATAATGTGACATTATTAAATAGGGGATGTCAATATCCTGACCTTAAAGCAAAATAGATTACTTTATAATTGTACCCGTATTATTATAACTTTGACATTTACATAGCGATATTAATAGTCTGTTTATAAAAATATGTTATGATATAAATGGTTTTTGTTCGCGACATCGAAGATCTCCGGTGGAATCCACTTAACCGACGACAATAAGAAAACATTTGGCGGATCCGTTCTAAAATCTTGCTTTCCCAGTGTCTGTAAGGTTATTTTTACCTCGGCTTCCTCATCTTTTTAAGCAAGCACAAACAACGCAAGTAATAAATAAGGATATTTTAATAACCATAAATGATAATTTTAAATAAAAATTTTATTAGAGCGCCTAATGCCGAACGTTATGGTTATGTTTTAACAAGCAAACGGTTACAGACAACCGCAACCGATAGACACCATAAATGTTATCAATGAATAACTGTTCTGTGAACGGGGAGCAAATATATCGGTTACAATGTCATTATAACGGCAGGAATATCTAAGGCGGTGGATCCCTACCTGTGCAAGTTTCAGTATTATATCAACAGAGGTATTGCTGGTAATAACCCACTAACCTATGCTAACCACTTATAAACCGACAGTTATAGGCAGATGGCCTCTACACCTACCGTCACTAATACAGAAATGAACCAAACATACCTTGATATGGATGATTCTTCTGATTTAAATAATTAATCATAATTCATCGTCTTTAGACTCCAAATATGCTAAAATAAAAGAGATTACAATACCACGTAAGAACTCTAATGATGAGTCAAAGTTGAGGATGTTAAGTCTCTGGCTTATAATACCAGCTATCGTACTTCACAAACTGAAACAAATCAGTGACAAGAGTTTACAACATTATAGCAGCAGGAAAATGTACTGCACATAATGAATGATGAACATTAAATTAAAAATCTTCAATAGAACCTGACAAAACTGGTTATAAAATGGATGGATACAGCTAAGGACCTTTTCGATCACGTCGTCTGATTATCATCAATTGACATCATCATTGAAATCACTCAATTCGTTCAGTAATTATGATGCCACAGACAGACACATCCACACACTTTTTCCGTCAGAGAACCAAGCATATTGTCATCAGTGTGGGTAGCTCCAAACCTAAGTTACTAGATTCTTTCCTAGCTAGCGAGAGGGTTATAACATTCCTGCGCCGATAAAAACCTAACAGCGGGGTCAGACCTGCTACAAACGAAAACACGAAATAATGGCTTAACATTTTGTACAAAATCTACACAATCATACACTACTGCAAACAAAATAGGGTCGTTGCGCCTGATCGCGTCCACTTAGTGGAGTTTTCAGGTTTGAGGTAAAATATAAAAATGTACTGGATCTAGTTTTGAATTAACTATTATTGTAACCCATCCGTAGTATAGTCTATTTTAGGATGAAGCTAAGTTTTAGCCAAAATGTCTAGTGATTATTTTTTAATAAATGAAATAACCGAAATAAGGCGTTTTACTCAGTTCGCGTCCACAATTTCCAAATCGTGTCCACCCATGGACCAGTTTGCGTCCACCAACTTATGAAGGGGTTAAGGGGAAATTTTATTAAGAAATTTGAAAGAAACATTGGGTTTCAACTATTACTGTATAAAATACATATGTTCACGCCTAGTTCCTTGCTGGGTTGGCAGAGAATATCGAGTACCAAGTCTTACTAGCTCCCTCATAATAATTACTTTTTTCATACAATAAAAAGCTGGTCGTGGAGATTGTGGTGACAAGAGTTGGCCGTGGGTTAAAATTGACCATGGAAAGTCAACTTAGGTCTTCCCAGGTAACTAAGTACATCTATCCACTTTCTTAATATATGTCTGTACTGGCAATCTTTCATCTGCCATTCTCACAACATGAATGAACCAACAGAACATGCCTTTACTCATTATTGTACCAACACTTTTTTAATCCCACCCTTTCTCGGATCTCAGTGCTACGAATGATGTCAATCAAACTATCTACTCCTGCTAAAAGCACTACCTGGACAAACAAACTCATTTGTTTATTCCAGCACTACTACGTCTACTAAAACTCTTGAATACGTTCTGGCTACATCTCTTTCATATGCTATTTTGGTTTCATTTCGCATTCAAATGTAGATACGCCTTTTTCTTTCCAATCAACATTCATTAGTTCATTACTGTTTGCAGGTCAGATGATTTGGAGCCCAAAATTACATCGTCGATTGTTTATATCAGATAGGTCACCACTAGGTCATATAATTTTTCTGTTTTTATTCAAAATATATTTATTCTAGAATACAGGCATTTAAAAATATTTAGTAGATTTTGTTGGATAAGTAAATTTGAAAAATTGGTAGTAAGTAAATTTTCTTTTATAGATTTCACATTAAGCATGTCCATTTCACAATTTTTTTTAGTTTACTTCAATTTTTTTCCTAACTATTATTACCTAGCGTGTTCCCTCTTTCATTCTTGAAATGCTCTTTATCTTTATTATTTTCTAATGAAAACATCGTCATCCGGTATAGAACATGTGCCCGGTTGGCAATAGGTTTGCCACCTATCGCATTGGGGAACTAAGTATCTTAGGCTAATCGTGCGAGTCCTAGTTGCACCTTTGTCAAGTTCTTTGTGAAATACGAGCCTGAATATACTTTCATAATTGTCTTTACGCATTTAAAATTTATCATACAGCAGCTTGTGTGTTGAGTGGAAGAAGGCAGAAAAAGTTCAATGCGCTTGTTCCCTTCCGGAGCGGAGCGGTGGTACTAGTCCCGATGAGGTTATACAATGCACTCTACCGACTATCACCTATCTAAAACTGTCTGATTAAATTTTATAAAACAGTTACGTAAGATTTAGTATTTAAATAAACAAGTGGATTCAAACTAGTATATAGTATAATCCGTCCATCCGTCCGTTATGATTAAATATTTCGTCCTCGAACACGCGCTCGGCTCCCGTCGTGCGATTTTATTTTGTGGGACTGATTTCAGAGATTCCTTGATAATATTGTTGATTTTTTCACATAAAGTGACATAACATACAATAGAAAAATATATTTCAACCGATGAAATAACAGAGAATATTCTGAGTTTGACTCGCATGTTTTTTTATGCATGACTATAAACTAGTCTGATTTTGATAATGCTTTTTTAATTGGATGATAATGATATATTATCATTGTTATGGCAAAATAACAATAAATAATTCATACGAACTGTTTACTTAAACTATAAAATATGGAAATTGAAGTCGGTTTTGCCCCTGTCTGCTGTTTTTAAAAGATGTTTAAAAAAATATATATTCACTTCAAACAGGAATTGAACCGTAACTTCTGTGTCTCGCCAACGATACTCTGCTATTTGATTTTTTCATTCCTTGGTTATCGATTATATCAGTGTTCTGTAATTTATAATTACTTTTTATACTAACTCGGAATAATTATCATACAATTCCGTCATATATTTGGAATATACTAGCATTATTAGTAGTGGTGTTGGAGAGTAGGGTACTGGCTGTCTCAAGGATGTGGCCTAAGAGCCCGGCTATGACAATAACAACTGTGGATGTCGTGACGGGAAGAGTTATCTAGTTTTGGCCATCTTACAAGAACAGCGTAAAATAAAAACTAAAAAAGTGGTTTCGACAACAAACAACAAAGTGGTGGATAACAAATGCGTAAATCACGAAAAACTTATAGGTACTAGTAAAACAGGCCAACTCAAAGAATATTTTCTAAATACCGCGAAACAAGACATGCTAATGGACTAACTATTAGGGGTACCAAAGACCGAGCAAAAAAAAAAAGGAAAAGTGGGAAGGCAGACCATGAGTTCCCATGCCCTAAAGAAGAACAACCGAAATAAACACTTGGATGAATGGGATGGTATCACTTCATGAAAAAAACTGCAGTACGAGACAAAACCAGTGTTGTAGCTTATTGTTGTAGAACGAATTGTACTACAAACGAGCGGTGAAGTTTCGGGCCTTAAAGGACATAAAATACGATAAAATATAAGAAATTTGGCCACCATTATAATATTAAAGCTTTTAGAACTTTTCGGGTTAACGTAACCTTGCCTGAGGGAAATCACAATACGTGTCTAATTGGAGATTTCATCATTTACAACTCCTCTGCGTAAATACATTGGTAATTAGTAACTGGCACAATGTTGTGTGAGCAGTGACTAAATTACACTTTGTATATGTTAACTGTTTGGTATAACTGTTGTTAAATGGTTTTTTTATAAGATATTGGAAGGCAAACAAGCAGACGGATTTCCTGATGGTAAGAAATTCTCGCTGCCTAGAGACACCAAAGGTGGTAATGGCGCGTTGCCAACCTGAGGCTGGGATGTTAGGCCACGAGCAAAAGTAAGTTTACCGGCTTCCTTAGCCTCCAAACCGGAACACGTAAATATTAAATATTTCTATAATAACTTTTTGTCGTAAAATAGCTAGCAAATAAGCGATCTGTTGATGGTGAAAGGAAACCGTCGTATATAGTGTGTACATCACACACACACACACACACACACACAACACACACACACACACACAAATCACCTTGTAATTCTGAACACATTTCTTATCACCTACTACGCTTTGGTACTTACTTTTGCTTGACGTCTAACATCTCGGCCTCAGGTTGGCAACGCACCATTACCACCTTTGGTATCTCTAGGCGGTGTGAATTTCTTACCATCAGGAAATCCGTCTGCTTGTTTGCCTTCCAATGTCATATAAAAATATAAATATCCACACTCATATTATAAATGCGAAAGTAACTCTGTCTTTCTGTCTGTCTGTCTGTTACCTTTTCACGCCTAAACCATCTAACCGATTTTGCTGAAATTTGATATATAGATAGTTTACATTCATGAGAAGGATATAGGCATATTTTTTTTGGAAATTCAACAAATTTTGGAATTTCAAATTTTGGTTAAAAGGGGTGGCAAAGTTTGTATGAGAAAAATATTTTTATTGCACATTTTTGCATGAAACTTTGAATTAATGCTTTTTAGTACAAATGATGAAACACGTATTTCAGGGTTTTTCGAAATTCATCCCCATTGGGGGTTAAAGGGGGTGACTAATTTTGTATGGGAAATTTAATTCTGTTGAAATATTTTGCGTGACACTGAAATAATGCTCTGCAATACAAATTATGAGATACATATCTAAGCGTTTTTTTTTTAAAATCAACCCCTATGAGGGTTAACGGGGGTGGCACAATTTGCGTAGGAAAAATGTTTAACAGTAATTTTTACCATATCTCCATACGATGAACCACGTACATCAGTTTATCATTAACGAAAAACACGCAAAGAAATTATGATACACATAGTAGCAAAATTGGTTAAAATCCCTACTAATATTATAAATGCAAAAGTAACTCTGTCTGACTGTCTGTCTGTCTGTCTGTTACGCTTTCACGCCTAAACCAGTTAACCGATTTTTATGAAATTTGGTACAGAGATAGAATAGACCCTCAGAAACAACATAGGCTACTTTTTATTGCAAAAAAATCCCCTATTTTCTTTTAATACTTATAGAATTTTACCAATTTTTGTCAAGCACATATTTATCTAGTGACAACTCTAACTGCCTGTTGTACGAGTTTCAATACACAAGTCGTAGTATTCTGTAAATACGTTTACATATGCCAACTCACGAGGTGAAAAAAAAAATTCAACAATAAGCATTATGGTGCTTTGCCAACTTGAAACCGGGATGTTAGACCTCGAGCAGATGTGATTTTACCGGCTACCTTATCCTCCGAACCAGTAGATGTTAACAGTAAGCGCTGACGTTATGGCGGCAGAAATAGGTAAGGCGGTGGTACCAATCCGTTCGAGTTGTCGAGAAACTCTACCACCTAGTCAGATGTCACGGTGTTAGTGACGGTACCTATACTCGCCCTTCACAAGCTGCCTGGCAGGAAGGAAGATAGTCTATTCTGCAATGAAGCCCATACCAACACGTTACGAGAGACATTATTTCATGGCCGGGATCTTCGGCTAGATTTGCAAACGTATCTAACTTCCAGCACAGGACCACTGCGAGCGTTAACGCTATGATGGCGGGTACAGATAATGCGGTAGTTTTTTTTCTGTGAAGTGGTAACAAACAAACAAATAGACAACAATAGCTTTTTTAAATTTAGAAGCGTCCCTGTAATATACCTCAATTACGTTTTTTAAAATATTTTCAACGTACAGATACAATCTTATACGATTTTGTATATCTACTTTTGAAACTTGACTGCAAAATTTGAAAAACTACATATTATCGAAATACATTTAATATACTTACTTTCAATTCAGGCAAAGTTCTTATACATTAATAAGAACCAACTATAAATTTTTAATTATATTTAAAACCACAAGAACTTTTACGTTTGAGTTGATATATTGTGATAATATAATTCGTAGCTTCCGCGTTAATCTTTGCGCTTGTCATTGTGCTCAGTTTTGGATACGAGAATGACAAATGAACTGACTTATTACAAAACATGATTCCTGACTCGGGTTGAAAAATAACCATCAGAAAATTCTTCTCTTTTGCTACGTTTTCCTTCCTAAAACAAAAAAAGAACTTGCAAGATAAATACTAAATGAGAAGTTGAGTATTTATCACATAGTTAAAGAGCATCACGAAGGTTCACCGCCGTGTGATCCATCAGTCAAATGCAACAGGTCCATTAGCCACTTCCGACAGCCAGCGGTAACTAAATAACAATTCTTAATTAAAGCAAAACCAACTACTTGGATAAAACAACACGATATGTTCACCACAGTGCAACTGGTAATTATTTACAAGCTGGTATTGTAGACAACGTAACATATTTAAACAAAAATAGGTTTTGTTACTAGTTGTGCCAAACATTGCACATGGTAAAATAGGCTAATGTCTAGTGAAATAATCATGTCCAATATTTTAAATTAAATGTTAAATGTGTATTTAAACGATTTTACTTATATTCTTTTGTTATAATATTGGAAGGCAAACAAGCAGACGGATTTCCTGATGGTAAGGTTTAATTTTACAAAAAAAGCCAATTTCGCATTGCTAGTAACTTCAGTGCCATAAATAAGATTACTGTCTGTTGTTAAATTACTTTTCAATGATAATAACGTAGCCCTAAAAATGCTGTGAAAGCAAATTTAATACCTAATTTTTATACAATGAAAAAAAAAACATGTGAAAAGTGTAAACGTATATTTACATTAAAAATTACAAACAGAGTTTCACCAAACATCAAGGATAGAAAGCACACAATAACATCCAAGCAAGTTGAATCGAAAATTGCTACACAATAGGTACTCTGCCACCAGTGATCTTGAGGTAATTTATTTTTACCACTTGCCCTGTGCTTTAGTTAAATTTCTATAAGTTTTAAAGAAAGAAAAAAAATTGCCCCAGATGTGATTTGAACCTGTACCTTTTCGTTTCAAGTCGAAGAATGTTCTACCCATTTGAGCTACTGAGGATTCAACTCGTACGGCGACATTTTGATTATTTTCTTTATCTCTTACGCACGTAATTATGTCATATTACACAGTTCTGAGTACCTACTGAATGAGTTCATCGTTACAGATGAAATTCACATTAATTATAATTGCCATAACTGTCGCTTCTCTCAAGGTACTTTAATGTTAGCACTTGCCCTGTATTTGGGTTACAATTTTACAATTTTAAAAGAAAAAATATCATTCTTTAAAATTTGTAGATATTTAGTTGTCTTGGTAATGACCCATTTAACCAACATTCGCCTGTCACAAGCTACCGGGCAGAAAGGCAGATGCTGTATTCGACTCAGGTGACCTGAACTAACACGGGACTAAAATAATTTTAACTGTTCAATTAGGTAGACGAGCTTTGGGGTTCCTAAATGTTAACTACTTAATTTATACCTAAATATGAACGTCTGTCGATGTAATACTTTCACGACATAACTACATAACCAGAGAGTTTTGGCGCCATTGCGAGAAAAGATGGTCGAAGTTTTTTCATAATTATTGAATTTCGTGTTAATATTGAGTGAAATTAGTCAATTTTGGTGGCATTTTGTACAATTTTGTTCAGTGAAAGTGCACAAATGAAATAATCATGAAGGAATTAGCGTATCGTATATTTCCTCGTTGCCGCCAAATCTCATTACATGAGCTTGTGTAAAAAGGCCACCGCTTTACCCAAGAGCCTGACATGACTTACTGACGACTTATGACTGATGACTGTAATTATAATTTATATAAAATTTGATGCAAATTTCTACTTGACTAATGGCAAAATACTAACATAATTGCCAAAACCTAAAGAAAGAAAAAAACTACAAAACCAACTTTAATTAAATTGAGCATGAAGATGAGAGAAGAAGGAAAACGTAGACTGGCAGATCTTAGAGCAATATTTAGTATACTTTACATTGCTGTAAAGTACTACATCTAATATCATTTATCTCTCAGAACTTTCCCATTCACATAAGTTCTTTCCGTATGTTTTGTACTTTATACTTCCGTTATTTTCAAACTTCACGCCTCACATAAAACTTATGTTTAACTTACTACGTACTTACTATATCTATACATCATATTAATAGTAGGGGGTGCAATTACTTGAGCACGTCAGATTACGATAAGAGTCTCTTCATTAAATATCTCCATTATGTATTAATTCTACTACCATTTACCTCCCTGCCAGGCAGCTCGTAAGAGACGAACACAGGTTATTTTTTTTATGTGAGATGTGATCAAACGGCTCTCCAGATGGTACCGGACAACCGAGGCCCATAGATGTTACAGGTGCTTGCCTGTCCTCAGGCCGGTTTGGAAGTCTATCAGCTTCCCTATCCTCCAGACTGGAACATGGTACATATATGGTGTATATAAGCTACGGTTATTTCTTACCATCAGAAGAGCCGTGTGCTTGTATACCGACCCCTAATATAATAAAAATAAAATCATCATAAACAGGCGTTCGTGTAGTATATAAGATACAGTGAATTTATTCACGAAGTCCAAATTTTTTACGGTTTGAGTAAGACGTACGAAAGCTAGAACTTTAAAAAAAACAAGTTATTTAAGTTCATTGGTCATTATATCGACTTGTTTGACATGTTTCCGTCATCGGCGACACATTAGGCAATTGGGATTTTGAAAATAAAAATTTATAGATTTTTTTAATGTATTTTAAAACTTCGTTATTAATTATATCGATGTGTCATGCGAAAAACTGAAAAAAAAATTTTTTTCATTTAATTATACCCAATTAACAGTTGATAAAATTTAATTAAAATGTGTGTGAACTTATGTACACGTGTTAGAAGTTATACTTTTTCGGCGTAATAAGATAAAAATCTTTTTAAAAACTAAAATGTTATCTATAGCTAACTTCATCATGTCGGTTTTTCGTGACGGTGTGCGTGCGCATCGTAAAAATTTACCCTCATCATTTTTTCCTAACGCGCCAAAAGAAGTATAACTTCAAAATCACGTGACTATGAACGCGACACGATTATTGTGACGTCATAATGTTATAGCTGTTCAAGAATAGTATAGCGTTTACGGCAATTACAAGAGACTTGACAATAATATCAAAAATGTATTGCTAAAAAATTTGTTACTTAATTCCGTCTGCCTATGTGTGACAAAGGATTTATAAAGGCAAAGTCTGATAATATTCCTGATGTTGATATATTTTTGAAAACAATTTTTTGGCAAATGATGTTCGGTTCGAATCTGCTGAAGTTTGAGGTGCCAAGGCATCAAGGAAAGTCTGTTAAAAAAATAATGTCAATAGAAATATTTAAATATTTATTTTTCATATATGTTCAATATAAATATTTATTTCATAAATTGTAGAGTATCGTGTGAGGGTTACGGCGACAAAGCTATAGGTTATGTTCAACTTTGTCGTAAAAATAATATATGTATCCTGAAAAGACGGGTTTGTCCAGAACATTGAATTCGAAGCAAAGTATATTCAGTTATTTTAATTATTAATGAAAAGTCAAGAAAAATTCAAGATGTTCAATGCCATGACTATGCAGCTTTAACAGGTAATTTATACTCCTATTCAATTGTATTTTTTTGATGTTCTAAGCAATAATCACCTTTTCTATTGTGTGAACAGGTGGTTGTAAACATGCATTAGCATTACACGCAGAAATGAAGATCCAACACCAACAGAAGTCTGAAGTAGCTTGCTATCTTATAATCGTTGTACCGCCTTGTTTTTTACGATTAAGTTGACAATCAAACTTGTGTGGTATCACATCAATTTTAATCTTTGCTTTACCTCCCATTGTTGTATAATAAATATAATTTTCCATATCATCTTATAACTAGAAATAAACATAAACCATAATAATTATTTGAATATCATTATAACAACAGAAAAATCATTATTTTATGAAATTCATTCATTTTAATCTAGTCCAATACATAACCTATATTTTTATCAAATTATTTAAATTTTTAATTTAATCAAAATTATTACATAAAAATTAATTAATTCATTACTTAAACATCTAAAGTATCTTCACGCCCATATCCCCGAAGAGGTAGGCAGAGGCACAACAAGGGCACCCACGACTAGCCGAAGATACTAAGTCCCACAATGTGATAGGTGGCAAGCCTATCGCCAACCGGGCACATACATATCCTATTCCGAGCAACATTTTTTTTATAAGAAAATTGGAAAAACCCAATTTTATTTTTGTTGCCCGACCCGGGATTCGAACCCGGGACCTCATGCAGTCAAGTCCAACAACTGAACCGCTAGACCACAGAGGCGAAACATCAAACTAACTACTAAACTAACATTATGACGTCACATTCACTCGGATTTGTTCGGGAGCTGTCGGCGTGTCTTCGGTACTGGATTCAAAAACTTATTTTTATTTTGATATAATATTTGAATTATTGCAAATTTTTTTTAAATAGTTTTGTTATGAAACTTATATATGATCTTTCTATTTATCGCAAAAAAAATATTCAAAAACCCAATTGTGTATTTGTTCTTTTAGCTTTAAGGCATACATCCTCGTAGCATCTCTAACTAGTTTGTGTTTAAGACGCTCTCAGACCTCCAACAGTATAAACGACATATGACCTTTCTTATTCTCCACCATTTAATCTACAAGTCCAATAGGTCCTGATGATGCTCGAGTGACTACACATTTAGTATTCTGGGCTCCCCTACTGTAACATTCGTTTCCGCCTCTTTATTCAGACCAAGAAAAGGTATAAATAAATGATGTTATCAGTCCAGGCCGTGAACATGTAGTAAATAACAAACATCACAAAACTGTCATATTCGTTGTATATTTATTTTTTGTCGTATTGAGTTAGATTTCATTCTTATATTTAATTTCTAATAGATAAATCTGCAAAATTTGATTTTAGTTTCTCTTACATACAATAATTTAATTTAAAACGGGCTCACTTTGCAAATTGAATATTTTTCAATTACTGGAGAATTTTATTTCAAATACTCAAATCGTTTTGCGTATTACAAACATTATAAGGTATATTGCGTATGTTACCTTAATCTCATTATTGGATCCTGACTTGAGAATACCAGAAAAAAATAAAAGTTTTTTTTTTAGTTTCTCAGAGTCTTAAAAAAACTCGGTCGTCGCATCAATGAGCAATCGAGAAACATACAAAAAAGTATAGTGGTGAGACTTTAGAATCTTTAAAAGTTTTAATGTTAGCCTCCTAATACCTACCGTAAAACTCAGTAATCCAAAGCGAGCTTACCGAAATATTCGTTTCGTTAACACTCGCTATTGTTTATAACGAACCAGCTTTATAGATACAATAAAGTTTTAATAACATCGCCCTGAGGTTAATGATTACAGTAACTTTGAAAATATACGCGTAATTAAAATGTTTCAAGTTGTATTAATTGAAAGCGTAGTAGTAAAACATAATTAACCTTTTCCCGGTACGTTACGGGTTGTATTATGCGCTTGTCCTGTAGTTCAGAGAAGCTGTAAACACCCACGCTGTGAGACCTTCCAACTATGTGCCGTAACATTGTACATCAGCCACGTGTTCCACAATATTACCACATAGCTTGTTGGTTCCTCATTTGTATCTACTCATGTTTTTAAGAAGCTAAAAGGCAAACAAGCAGATGGAGTGCTTAATCTCTGGCATAAATACGAATCTCTCTACAAAAATTAAAATGAGGCCTGACCAGTTAGACCGGGCTCCGAAGCGTGTGTAAGAGTAACACAAGACCCCGCCTCGTTGGTCGAGTGGCTAGCGTACACGCCTAACTACACCGATCAACCGCTCGGGCTCGGGTTCGATTCCAGACGGGGGTGGGCATATGTGTGATGAATATTTTAGATGTCTGCATTTCTAGGTCTGGGTGCTTATGAAATCTGTTCTGGTATCTATTTAAGGATTTCTATGTATTAAAATCGTTGACTAAAACCCATAACACAAGCACATAATTTGCTTACTTTGGAGATAGATTCAATTTATGTCTTGTCTAGGGATATTTATTTATTATGTTATAATTAATTTATTAAGACAGTTAAATGATAGTTTCTATACTTCTTATCGCCGGTGCTTTGTGTAATTCCATTCTCAAGTTAACGATTAACTCTAAGGAGATGCTATATAGCCCTGATTGTATAGCGAAACCGGTTGGCTAAACCATACAAATAAAAAATATATAATATAAAGTATAAGTGGTTCTAAATAAATTGTATCAGTTAAATGATGTTTAGACCGCTAGGGTTTTTCATTTTAGTTACTTTCACATCATTATGTCGCATAGAGTTCTTCTCTTTGAGAGTTGAACTCGGCAGGATTTGTACCACCGCCTTACCTATTTCTGCCGCCATAACGTTCAATGCTTGCCGTTGACGTGTTCTAGTTCGGAGAGTAAGGTAGCCGGTAAACTTACGAGTACTTTTACTCGAGCCCTAACATCACGGCCTCAGGTTGGCAACGCACTATTACCAACTTTGGTGTCTCTAGACAGCGTAAATTTCTTACCATCAGGAAATCCGTCTGCTTGTTTGCCTTCCATTATTAAAAAAAAATATGTTGCATATACGTTCATTAAAAAAAAATTGTGATACATGTACAAAAAATGA